>VKKT01010342.1:4736-31124 GCA_008038995.1 Haliotis laevigata | reverse complement strand
GTAGACCCAGCTGTGATATTGCTGGAATATTGGTAAAAGCAGTGGAAAATGTAAGAACAAGTGCCACTTTTGTGGCACGGTTGCTTCCTGAACTTTTAGTCCCCTATTAGACTTCCAAAGCATGCATTCATTGTGCATGGCTACTGAAACGCGTCAACACTAAACATGTTTCTCTGAGCAACAATGTTTCTCTCAACAATGTTAACTCCGCCTACATGTCATGACCGATTCACCTGATTGCTGTTGTCATAACTTCAACCTTTTCGCGATCACTGATGTTTTTGGATTCAAATGGAGTACGTTCTGCACCAAGCAATATCGCACTGAACTTTCCAGTTCGTCTACTTCCTTTAGATGAAAGCGCGGTTAGGATTTGTAACGTAAGCAGTCACACTCTAAAAATTCCTTGGTTTCAGGATGCCATTTTGAACAACCTAGCACACAATAACAAATGCTTACGTCCCATGTACACCAAGCGAATGTTTCTGCACAAATTCACGCCATAAATTGATCCCAGGGTGTATTGACAAAGGTGCCCTCAACCCCCAGAATCCCTTCCGTCCTGGACACAACCCACGGTAAACAGGTTAACCAATTCGGTCGCCTCATACAACCAGCAATGGGTTGCTGAGGACCAGTTCTACCCAGGGTCACCACAGGGGAGGAGGGGTTACCAAGCACCCACCATGAGTGCCTGTTTCTAAATGACAACCCCGATTAAAGTTGTAACGGCGGCCAAATTTAAACAACAGCGCACAAATATTACCTAAGAACAATTAATAATAATATATATGATGATGAGCACCTTTCCCCTGATATTATACTCCTAAAGTAATATTTTCTTCAATTAGCACTGCTTTGTAATTAAATTTCATGTTTGGTTGAAAACTGACTGTGTTTGAAATATGTCCCTGGTCATGTACTCACCAGACAACGATGCCCCATGGACGAGAAGTAAGATGGTATTCAGTAAATACATCTCTGCCCCGCGACACGACAATTCGAGTGATTCCACAAAGTGTACATTCACTCAAGATAACGAAATCAATACTTTTTTTGTACGTCAATAAATGTACGCACTGCGCATGACTAAAACACTAATTAGTTTTATTTGCTGTTAGGCAATGCCATCGAGGCTGCTTATATATTTTGCATATAATAATTGATGCAGATAGTAAGCAAAAGGTGGTTTTGAATGATTTCTGTCAGGGATACTGTATTGAGTTTCACGTTTCAAATGTTGAGACATGACTATAGGTAAATTCATACGTCAACATTGCAGAGTGCGTGAGTTAATATTTAAGTCATACCTTGACGAGAACAATCTATACAAGACACTTAAATACATCTTTACCTTAAAAACACCAGAGTATCACAGATTTAGTTTAATGTTAGCATGTTATGATATAATGTATCTCCAATCAGTACATAGACAAGAAACAAGATTGCGGTAACTATAGACATTTAGTTAATTTTTAGATTTGTGACCTAACACTTTTGATCTGTGACTCCATAATATTGAATTAGAAATCTGAACTGTCATGCATTATAACATTGCTAATTGTTTATTCAATATAGTATTGAATATTTTAGACTTGTCTGTGTTCTATTTTGCAGGTTCAAAGGGGACTCGCAAACCTTTTGTCACGGCATTTCCTAAACCGTAACAATATAAAAGAGGGCCACAGGTCACTAGCAACACAAGGTAGGCCACCATACTATGCACCATGGGGACATACAGTACTTTTGCTGCCTGCATGGACCCAGCTGAATTTACACCATCACTTCACGTGTTGCTGATTATGGAGACATTTATCCGAATATTGAAAGAACAAATATCCGATTATTAAAACGATGGTAGATATATAAATACTTCAAATATCACCGTTGCTTCATTTGTTTTGGTACTAGCAATGTCACTTAAATCATTTCTGTCCTAACTTTCAAAATGTGCCAAATTGGATTTGGATATAATGATTATGTGTGATATGTCATATTGTTCGATCTATCTATAATCTATTGTGAAATGTCTCGTGTGACGGAGACAGTCACATGTACTGACGGGTGTGAAATAGGTAGGCGGCGACCTATTATTCATCACCCGCTTGTATTACAACTGAAACGGCCTTCGAGTGAATTTTCGAAGTGACAGAATGTCAGAATAATTAGCTCCTAGGGTGAGTGAGTGAGTTTAGTTTTACGCCGCACTCAGCTATATTCCAGCTAAATACTCGAGTCTGGACCAGACAATCCAGTGATCAACAGCATGAGCATCGATCTGCGCAATTGGGAACCGATGACATGTGTCAACCAAGCCAGCGAGCCTGACCAGCCAATCCCGTTAGTCGCCTCTTACGACAAGCAAGCTCCTAGGTATGTTGCTAATTATAACACCCACTCAGCAATACTCCAGCTATTTGACGACGGTAAATTCTATAGTCTGGACCGGATAATCCAGTGACTGACATCATACGAATGCACCAACCAAGCCAGCAAGACTGACTTCGTCTTTTACCACAAACAGGTTTGCCTCATGTATTCTTCGCCTTGATTGTTTCTAGGTTTGCCAAAACGATGAAAGGAATAAATTAAACTAGAACGACTTCCACATCTATAAGAACACTGCTACAAGCAGAGTCGATTGTACAATTCTATATCATTGGTATAATCCCTGTTCCAGCTACGTCAAAACACGCGCCGGCAATAGTTGTGTTGGGCAGCCCAATGTTATTCTTGTGTGAGTAAGTTAAGATTTTAAGTCACATCGGCAGTATTTCAGCAATATTGTGACTATATCAAGTTATATATTAGTAATAATTATAGGTAAAGTATAAAAACCTGTCAACGAAGGACAGTAAAACAACTAGACTGTCACAGATATAAATTTTAAAACTGGTACTTAGAGTTAAAACGTTGTAACCGTACATGACAAGACAATACAAGAAGAAAAAGTCATCAATATCCCCCGCAACGGCAGAATATTCTTTTTGAATATGTCTACTAGTTATGATTATGTCAAATGTTTTGGTGCGTATATAACAAAGAGGAAGGAGAGTATTGAAAGGTTTTTAAGATCTGTTCCAGAAAAGAGCACTACCACCAAATTCAGTTGAAGCCTAACTTGTTGCCATGGAAATGCAACAAGATGACATCCTCATAGTCATAGCCTAAGTCACGTTTCCACGGAAACCACAAAAAATAAATTTGTATCTGGGTTTAACCATCAACTGGCACATCTATGGATCATGCTTGATATGTGTACCAAGTTTGATGAAGCTAGCATGTATAGTTTAGGAGATCTGCTCCGGACAAGRTGACATCCTCATMGTCACTTTTCCATGGAAACTGCAAAAAATAAATTAATATCTGGGTCTAACCCAAAAGGCACATCTAGAGATCATGGTTGACATCTGTACCAAGTTTGGTTAACCTATCACAAATAGTTTAGGAGATATGCTTCGCACAGAGTGTGACGGACGGACGGAACTCGGACGTGATGAGCGTTAACTTAGACCAGCCCTACTTGTTCTCGGTGTTTCATTTAATGTGCATACCCCCTGTAATGCAAACCAACAATAGCGATATGAAACCATGATCGTTTGATAAACAACTTTTATCGTAAGTTGAATAAAATTTAAATGTGTAATTGGCAAGGTAAAATTATGAGGATTCTTTATCTTAATTATTTGATTTACTAGAAATTCATCGGTATGTTTTCACTGCAAACAGATTTTACACGTAAACGCACACACATCCACAGCTACCATTTCTTTAGAACATTCTCTGAAATGCAGTCAAGAGGTTTCCACGTGTCTCGTATTGTGACTTGATAATGGTATCGTGCCTACGCAGTATCGTGCATATCTTCACCCATACATCCTGTCAAGTTCTACACCCTGTCAAGCCATGTAATCCGTGAAGATCCGGGTAGAATTGGTCTTCAGCAACCCATATTTGTCGTTAGCGGCAAATAACGGGATCGGGTGGTCAGGCTTGCCGACTTGGTTGACACATGTCATCATATCCCAATTGCGTAAATGTCTAGCTCATGATGTTCATCACTGGATTGTCTGGTCAAGACTCGATTATTTACACACCGCCGCCATATAGCTGGAATATTGCTGAATGCGGCGTTAAACAACCAATCAACGAGTAGAATATACTACGCATCTGATTTAATTGAGATTCGGGATTATCAAACCTTCATCAATTACTACAATTTGCATGTTCATCCACCAGTATGTACTGACTTAGTTCCCTTATGTTCACGGAATATCTGTGAGGGGGTTCGAATCCCAGATTCGCCCTGATAAAGATATTTTGCGTTTCAGCATGGATCCCATATGCTCGTGTTTTCTACCAATATACCACAACCCCTGCTTCCGCCACTGTGGCTGTGGACCAAACCTAACATTACGTTAATCAGGACATCCCCACCATGTTTTCGTTTCTAACAACCCCTGTGTACTGCTATACGTGCAGAGTGAGTGAGTTAATATTTAATGTCACTTCGGCAATGTCTCAGCCATATCGTGACGAAAACAATTTATACAAAAAAGATGGAAACATTTTGAAGAGTAATATACTAGACAGTAATATACTAGAGTATGACAAACTAAAAAACCATACCAGGGACCATGGGCTATAAGTGCAGAAGAGTGCGCAAGGAGAATAGTCCGTTTTGGTTCAAATCAGAACGATGAATGAGTAAATATCTCCAAATAGGGATAAGTGCACCAAACATAAATAAGACACATGGTCCTGAAACTTCTGTACGAAAACAGGATCATAGCTGCAAGTAAATTATATTCACCGGATAACTAGGAGATGGTGGGTGAGTGTTCCGTGTCTACTTGGTAATATTAGCTAAATTTAGTATAATCATTGTAAAGTGCAGATCAAAAGACCAACATACACGTTTTCGTAGGTTGACAGTTAAATATTGCTGAGTGTAGTGTTAAACGACAAACAAACCTGTCAACAAACGTGCTCATGAAGATCGTTATTTACCCGTGAAGATCCAGGGTAGAATAGTTCTTCAGCATCCCATGCTTGCCACAAAAGGCGACTATGCTTGTCGTGAGAGGCGACTAACGGGATCGGGTGGTCACGCTCGCTGACTTTGTTGACACATGTCATCGGTTCCCAATTAATCAGATCGATGCGCATGCTGTTGATCACTGGATTGTCTGGTCCAGACTCGATTATTTACAGACCGCCGCCATATAGCTGGAATATTGTTGCAATCCTTGCAACTGCAGCAAATTACATCCAGCAGTTATGGTGGGGCTGCTGATTGGTTTGTATTGGCATACACCTTCCATCCACAATGTGCAAACCCCAGTTCTCCAGTTTCAGGCTGAGATGTTTTCCCTTCCATGCCACCACCTACACATGGAAACTGTGGTAACCTGTAGCTGCTGATGTTGGTGGAAGAGTCAGTGGTTCCACAGGAGAAGTACTTTTGGATACTTTGTCACAGAAACGAATGTAACTTAAGGAATCAAGCGTTTACTCCTTGACACCGCCATACTACGATACTATAGATTTCTCTCCTGCTGCAATAATATCGTCTCTGGATACGTGTGTCTCTTGATTGAAGAGCTTGACGTGATCAGTGAAAATCACATCATGATGTCACCTTCTTTAATGCTCAAACAGGCGACATGTCATGTTTTAATGCCATACATGTGGAAATCTTTTGAATTTTGGCGGCCGTTTTGGAATGAATTATTAAGCAAATCATGTAACAACATATACTACGTGAATTCTTGCTGCCAAAACCCCTAGTTTCAAATAATTCAAATGTGTCTTCTGAGAGCAGATATATAATAAATTATTGATACTTTGTAGCCATGTAACATATTTTAACACATTTCCCAAGCTGGGATTCCTTAGGTCTTTTGGTATGGTGTTCTAGGGAAATCATAAAAATGTATTGTGGTGAAAACATTTCTGTTACAATTTGTTCCAAGTTGAGTGCTAAACTGGCCTAAAATGCCTGGGCTAATACTCCATGCAACTAAGACATTGTCTCTGATCACTTTGCCGCCCTTACCACCAACAAATGCATGTGGGAACCAATTATCCTGCAGCTCCCAGGCGGATCATATCACCTGATCTCCTCTATAACATTTATCAATATGCAAAGGCCTTTCACGCAGGTTCCCATTAGTGTGGATATGGCATTCCTGGTAATTGAGTTGGAGTTGAGATTGATACTACGATGTGCCGTTGAGATTGAAATCCAATGACAGAAAAATACCAGCGCCTTGACCATGTACTAGTTTCGTGGATATGTGCGCTATAAAAGTATCCTATAATATAAATAATAATGTGTTTCAATGAAACTTCTGGAATATCGATTATAAGACAAACGTAGTTTGATAACAGGAAGCATCTCCAGTGACTCATACTATGTTGAAACGGAATTTCAAGGAAGCATTACTTATTCATAATGGAAATTTCTGTTTAGTACTGAATACAGGCTGATTACCACTAATGTTTTGAATAGTTCTGCACCACCAATTTCTTCTTTGAAATGTATGATGATATTGCCTTCAGCCATCATTTAATTGGAATAACGTGAATGTGATTTCTTGAATGTCGGTGGCAGGTGTGAGGAAAGCATCACGATCTCAATCGCACAATTCACAAGTTATATGATATTCAGGGTTGCATTCTCTGACTGAAGGTAATTGCATGGACAAGAATAAGAAAACGTTGGGAAAAGAATCAGAAAAAAACAGTATTTTGTTTGTGAACATCAATTCATTTTCAAAACTGGGAAAATAAGGCAATGAAATCTATAGTTATAAAGTTTTCTCGTATAAATATGATTTATTTGGATCTTTGGGACCATTCATAATATATGGCTGGGGGAGGGGGAGAGATTGATGATTTTAAGGGGGTTACCAATTTCGTTCTGGGGAGCTGGGGGGGGGTTCAGCAATTTTGTACACACGTACTATTAAAATATGTTTAAAAATATGCTTAGAAATTATGGGAAGGGGAGGGGGTCATTGATTTTGTACATGATTCGGAGTGTGGGGGGGAGGCCATTCATATTGTACATGTTTCTCCCAAAAAAATCATCATCATCCCCAGTAGCCATAAATTATGAACGGTCCCTTTCCAAAACGTTTTCATTTCTGGGAAGTCTTATAAGCTTTTGGCTATGAGCTGTTGAATATATGATCATCTGCCATTTACTTGAAATTGATCAAATGACAAACATTTCTAGTCGACATACATTCATTACAATATCAGAAGCTTTCGAACCTGTCTAGTTGATTGGGTCGCCCGATTGGCGTCATGTACTTGATGTAAATGCATTACTATTTTCACAGTGACTGAGAAATATCTTAACAGAAACCCGTGAAGACCCTGGCGAGAATTGGTCTTCAGTAACCAAAGCTTGTCGTAAGAGGCGACTGACGGGTTTGGTGATGGTCAGGCTCGCTGACTTGGTCGACACATGTCACCGTATCCCAATTACCTAGGCTGATGATGCTCATGCTGTTGATCACTGGATTGTCGGGTCCAGACTCGATTATTTACAGACCGCCGCCATATAGCTGGAATATTGCTGAGTGCGTCGTAAAAAAAACCAAACTACAACTTAACAGATTATATATGTATTACTGCAGAGCCGTTTGAGAATACATACGCACGTCAGTCATCTCTTCAGAACAACATTACAACAACAACAAATATGTATATTTTTGTTCATGAGTGTGGCAATGAGCTATTTAGAATGACCTTGTGTTTACATAGTACGAGCTATTAGACAGTCTAGACTTCACTCTGTGAAGGTTTAAACTCCAATGAGCAAATACAAAGCAAACTTATCTCTTTGATTTCTGTTTGCCTGGGATAAAAATGAATTTTCACTCAAAAAATTTAAGTGCAAGTTAAAGTTAGTGTAAACCGTTTAACTATTTATTACAAATGCAATGAAGTGTTTTCCTCATGCGCTGTTACTATTCTACATTCCAGATACACTCATTTAGACGCCCATGATAGTATCACTTTCAGTGCGACTTTATTGACATACAATGTCTGAGCAGTATTCATATGGTTCATTTTTCCATCACGAGGGATAAATATTTCAGTGTCAAAACATTAAGCATTTTTTTTTTTATAATGTAAATTATCATTTAATTATTGTATTTTAAAAAGAAATAGAATTATTAGATACATTTTCAACAATATGTTTTGTTAATAGATAAATGTTATTTTATTAATGGTAGTATAATTAGCAACTGCGATTGTTAGTGGCTGTACCATCGAAGGGGTTAAAATATCGTAAAACTAATGTCCCCCTGAGAGGGCACGTAAGTCCCAATACATTCAAAGTAAATTTAAATTTACAATAGGTTTTAATCGTAGAGTATGTGTGTTTTTTTATTTATGGCTATATTTGTCTCCAATCGCCAGTGGCTGAAGGGATGGTGTAAGTCCAGCTAGGGTCACCATGGTCCCTAGTGTGGTGATCTACCTTCAGTTGCTGGTTATCTATAGCCCGTTTTTATATTGTATTGTCTGTACTATTTGTCTAATTTTAAAAGTTACTTACTAGATTTAATTCTCTGTGATAATCCAGTTATATTGTCCTTTGTCGATAAGTTGTTTTATAATTTAATTGCGTTTATTAATTCTAAGTCACAATACGGCTGAAATATTGCCGATGTGACTAAATGTTTTAACTCACTCACTCATATGGTATAATTTTGTCATCAAATTTGTGGCAGACACGAAGAAGACATTTCGAAGGGGAGGGGAGGTGAAATGGGGTTTCTTATGGCTAGATAATTCTAAAGAATATTTTGCAGATATGAGTGTGTAAGTTAGGTTTAAAGTCACATCGGCAATGATTGAGCCATATAGTGACTAAAAACGGGTAATAATTTTAGAATAAATAAAGGAACATTTTAAAAAAAAAACTGTCGGCGAACGACAGTAAAAAAAACTAGAGGATCACAGATGTGAATATAAAACCAGTATGTAAAATTAAAAACAGTTTGATGGCAGAAGACAATACAATATAAAAACAAACTACATATTGCCAACAACTGAAGGTAGATCACCATACTAGGGACCATGGGGACTTACAGTACATTTGCTTCCTGCATGGACCCTAGCTGGATTTACACAATCCCTTCGGATATTAGATTTTAGACTATCTAGCTATAAATTTAAATGACATATATACTGCGGTTAAACAAGGTAGTAAGTTTAAATGTACTTTGAAAGTTTTTGGACTTACGTACCCTCTCAGGACAATAAATTTTCCAATACTATAACCCCCTTTTTACAGCCCTCAACAATCCCAGTTGATAATCTAAACTACCAATTATACAATATTTATCTATTTACAAAACATATCAAAATTTATGCAACAATTCTATTTCTTTAAAAAAAAGCAATAATTAAATTATAATCAACATTAAAAAGATCCCGCACAGTTCTGACATTGAAATATATATCGCTTGTGATGGAAAAACCAAAGCAGTCAAGTAGGATATTCTTGACCGTGATTCTTTCATCACGGGGAACGCAGAATGGAGGATCTTCACCTTTTAATAAATACTCATGAAAAATACATATTGGAACTTTGTCATAACAAGGGCCTTATACGCATTTTGTGCAAATTCCGCTGTTTAAGCCATAATTTGAATGTTCAACAACAACATTATAATAATAATTATAAATTCCAACATATTGATATGTGACAAATGTGATTATAATGGTACACAGGATGAATGTCATTTTTTACTTGTGTGGCCATGCTATTCTGTACAAAGAAAACTGTACTTACCTAGTTATTACCATACGTTTCCATCAAGATTAAAATTTAAACAACCTGTTAACAACAACAAATGCACATCTATTTAAGTCAATAGTATTATTTCTAAAGCGTAACTTGCCTGTATGAAAATGAACTAATTACATTGGTTTTTTTCTGTCCATCCGCACAATATTGTTCGTATATTTTTGTACTCTTGGCCATGTGGCCTCAAATACTGAATAAACTTCTTCTTCTTCATGTGTATACCCTGTATGGCGAATGCAACATCGTCAAATCTGGACTGCCAACCCGAGTAGGTGTAACCGATATTTGGGTTCATTTGATGTAATGTATTCATACCTACTTGCGTGTCGCACTTCAGTTGCATCAGATCACGGATATAAGATCTAATGTTAGCTTTGTAATCAGAGTATGGAATAAGAAGTGGTGTGGCAGGTTTGTTGAGTGCTGCCTCAGCAGCGAATTCGGCCATTGTGTTACCAGAAATTCCAGCGTGACTTGGTAAGCAACAGAGCACGATGTCGTATTGGCCTGTAGCGAGATCATTATATACAGTATATGATGCAATTATTTCAATTAAAAGGGGATGTTGAGAAGACAATTTTAATATCATCAAGGCAAGAAAGAGAGTATGAAAATATTATGTATTGTTTATATTTAGGGTGTTTATTAATATATTCAAGAGCTGTTAATATGGCGTTAACATCTGCTGTGAAAATAGAGCTGTTGTCTGGTAATCGAGAAGATATTGTTCTGGATCCAATGACACCATCCTTGGACCCATCTGTAAATAATCATTTATATGCATTATATTTAGTTCTTAATTGACTAAATTCTTGTTTATACTGTAACTCATTTGTTTTTGACGTTTTAAATGTGGATAAATTTCTGTCGACTTGTGACCTCTCCAATTACCAAGGAGGAGCAGAAAGAAGACGGGAAGGAGATATATTTTCCAGCTCAATGCCAGCAGCAGAAATGAATGGTTTAATTCTGAGCCAAATCGACGAAACAAATGAAGATTTTCATTGTACAGATCCTCACAAGGAGGATTAAGAAAGCAGTGAGCAGGATTCGATTCAATAGAATATACCTTTGTGAATTGTAGAGACAATTTGATACGGCGAAATTTTAAAGATGGCTCATCGGCCTCGACGGAGATACGGGAGAAGTTCTAAAAGACCCAAGACAAAGTCTTGGAACTTGGTGGTGGACAGAATCAAGTAGTGTTAGGTTGCTTTTACAGGCTTCACCATATACAATGGAGCCGTAAACAAATTTTGATCGCACCAGTGATCTATATGGATGAAGGAGGGTAGTTTGGTGTTCTCCTCACTATGAATTTGAAACAACTTTCAAGAAGTCGAGTGCCTTCAGGCATCTGGCTTTTAGATATTTATTATGCGGCAGAAAGGTTAAATGCGAGTCAAAGATGAGACCAAGGAATGTAGTTTCCCTCACAACTTTGATGGGTGTGTCATTTAATGATAATTCAATTAATGATAAGAGAGAAATCCAGAGAAGAGTAAGGACCAGTTGCAAGATGCATAGAGGTGCTGGAATCATTATATATGTACAAGACATTATTGGCAATGAAATCTTCCGGTATTGTACCTTTAGTACCCCGTGTGGACCTGGTCTAGAATGTGTCCACAACACACCCTTGCTGGTCGTAAGAGGCGACCGAATTGGGCAAACTCTTTGCCGTGGGTTGCACCCCTGTGTCGATTTAGGACGAGATTCTTGTGGTTGAGGGCGAAGGAGCCAAGAACAGTGTTCCTTTTGCCCAAAACACAACTTCGGCCCTTACTCCACCTAGACGGGTGGTAGAATGGACCCGATTCTATCAATCAATCAATCTATATTCAGTACTCACAAGGCTACAGGCCTGTAATACATTTAAAGTTTACATCAGTAGATAGAAGTCATTTACAAATTCTTTTCTATAACAATCCTTTTTCTTAAACTCATAGCGAAATAGATGTACATTGCCAGATTTTGTAATAATAATGTGGTGGTAGCTGTTAACAATTAAATTAATTTCCTGACACCTGGGTGCCTATAATAGTATGGCTTTAGGTATTTCGTTCCTAGAGTCGTATACAGGACAGATTAGAAGTAAATGTAATTCATCCTCAACATTATTCATATTACATAATTGACATTACATGTTTTCTCTTTGAAAATCTGCATATCCGTCAGTTTCAATAAATAATTCATGGGAAGAGCAACGAAAACGAGAGAGATAACTTTTTTTCGTCAATCTTTGCTAAATAGTCTTCACAACGTATATACGATTTCCGTTGATAATAATATAAACATTTTGTTAATAGAAGTAACGGTTCCGACCAAGATTGGAAATACATATCTTTCATTCTTTGTGTAAATGATATGATATAATTTGCATGGGACCGAACATTGTGATCACACCACAAAGAACCTTAACCTGTTTTGTACAACAACTCTCTAATATCAGTCGCCCAATTTCTTTTCCCATTTTCGTCATCCAATTTCATCATATCATAAGATTTTTTTCGGACACCTGTGGCATGGCATAAACAGTAATCTTACCCAATATGGCTTTAAAGGCTGATCTTCATATCGAATACTTTTAAAGAATGTGTAAAAGGACATTTCATATTGATCTCATATTGTTACAAACATCGATTAAAATTTTCAAGGCTTGTACTAATTCTTGTTTTTTGTGTTTGGACCAGGAAAGGTTATTAGAGAAATATACGCCAAGGTATTTATAAACACTGGTAGTTTAAAGTAGTTGCCCTTTATAATACCATTTTTCTAATTTGGAAAGTTTTCCATCTTTCTTAAGGACGATAAGTTTGGTTTTGTCTCTTTTTACACACAATTTATACTGGAAATAGTTGTACTGTATCTGGGTGTAGTTGGATCTCATTCGTACATATTTGCATTGCCAATTCATTAGTGAAAAACGTTGAAAGGAAAGGACATCCTTGTCTAAGATCTAGTTCACTAATGAAAGGTTCTGGTGTTTGAGGGCACTGGTTACAGGAAGAGCGTTCCTTTGCCCAATACAACTTTGACCTAGACGGGTGGTAGAATCAATCAATCGGTTGATCACGCCAATCCCTGTGCTACAACAATGTACTGTTGCACAAAAAATTCAAAATGATAACATGATTTGTCATGGCTTATGTTTTTTTTTAACTTTTTAATTTCAAATACACAATTTCATGTGTGTTTTTGCTTTGAGTCGTATGCCTAGAAGACGGTGGCTCATAGGCCAATCTGGCGGAAAGAATAATCTTTTAATTTTGCTCCTGGAGCATATCATCCGAGTATCCTTGGTGCCGCATGTTGGAGACACACTTGTTTTTAGCATTGTTTTCATGATATTCCTTGTGTGGGAGGGGAGTTCGGATGCCGATCCAGTAAACATTAACCATGGCTTACGAAACCCCTCTTAAAAACAGAAACAGAAAAAAACGTCCACTAGACACAGATCGAGTTAATAACGACCAAATACTATCCACGTCCACTGAATACTGGCCACGATTTCTTGTAATTGAAACTGTTGACAAGACACCATTTAAGTTGAACCCTTTTGCCATATGTAAGAGTATACAAGGCATTGTCGGTGAGGTAAAAAATATCAAACATTTACGTTCTGGTGCTCTGTTGGTTGTATGGGAAAAGGCTACAAGCCACCAACCTTATGAGTACAGAATCGTTTGTCGGCATTCCGGTCACGGTCACGGCTCAGAAAACACTAAACACGAGCGAAGAAATCATCAGAGATCATCGATTGTTTGCTGATAACTTGACATCGTCTCGGAGATGAAAGATGAAGGCGTACTCTTGTCAAACGTTTCACAACCCGTAAAAACGATGCTATTATAAAAAAGAATACCTATCTGTTTCAGTTTCTTTACCAAATGCTAAAAAATCTCTTAAGGCAGGCTATTATAACATCAAGGTTAACATGTACATTCAGAGCAGACATAGGTTCAATTACTTTGAAATGTAATTAAATTACAATAACTTTGATTTTCCTCAATTACAATTACAATTACACATTAAATCAAAATGTAATTAATTAAATTACAATTACATTACCAATGTAATTAATTACAATTACAAATTACTTTTTTATAAAACACATACAACAAAACAGATATATTTCTGTAATTCTTTAATCAACAAGATATAGATGTTTGCAAGCAGTGGTCACTAAATCCAATTCACACTTTTGTCACCAAAAAGTGAAATGCAAAATTAGGATTGTGTGTTAGATAAACATAAAACAGGTTTCATTCTAGGTTGGGTTTTATTCATGTGTCCATTGTGTCCATTGTCATTAGTTAGGCTTGACACAGATTTTCTTCAGGATATGTCCATTGGACTTGATCATCATCAATGTCTGAAAGGTTGTGCTGTTCAGCCTGCATCTCTCAGGCCTGAATGTCTTCCCTGCAACACTGAATAGCCTCTCAACTGGTGCTGACGATGCAGGTATAGCCAGGTATTTCTTAGCAAGTTCGCTAAGGATAGGGAACACATTCTTCTGCTCCTTCCAAAAATGCAAGGGGTTGCAGTCTTCCTCGCTGGTTGGCTGTGCCAGATATTCCTTGACCTCCTGTGCTGCAGGCACTGATGGCCTGACTATTGGTTGGCTCTTCATGTAGCTGAACAGTTTGGTTCTCTTCTTTGGTGGTGACTGCATATCAGCTTCTTCATTGGAGACGGTTTTAGGAGATGAAGTCTGTACTTTTGAAATCAGTCTATTTGTGACTCTTTTGGTTTCCTCTTGACTACTGCACCAGTTCAGCTTGAACCTTGGGTCTAGGGTGGTAGCCATCACATACCCATCGTTTTATTCGTAAGGGGAAAGTCTCTTGATGACAAAAGCTCTTAAGGCGGCAACCAACTYGTAGTTGTATTTTGATGTCATACTTTCAGTCTGAGATTTTAATCCTTTCACACATGGTACAACAAGACTCGCTGTAACAATGTTCTGTCCCTGCACAATATCTGTGGCCTCTGCAAATGGTGTCAGAATGTCGGCAATGTCAGACAAAATGTTTCTCTCATACTTTGTAAGACTTGATGAGGCATGTACTTTTTCTAGTTTCTCCTCTGGTACATCCAGGGTGGATTTTATCATCCGTAACTGTGAATTCCATCTTGTCTGTGTTGAATTTTGGAGTTTTCTTTCATCCGCAAGGATCTCAGAGGCAAGAATCGATCTCCTCACATTCGAGACACAATATAAGATGCCTTGGCAATGATTTTGTTGATCTGCCCACCTTCCCCGAGTCCATCGTGTACAGTCAGCTGTAAGGTATGGGCGAAGCAGCTCTGATGCTCTGGAATGTAGTCATAAGCATCTGATGTGTCCACCTTGTCTTCCGACATGCTTTCTTCTTCACTGTCGCTCTCAAATTCCTCCTGGTCTCTTTCATCCGGACTTCCTTCCACAAAACCTGGCAGGTCGACTCTGAAGGCTTTCTTCATGTTGCTAGCATTGTCCGTTACAATGTTTGTAATCTTACTGCTTAGGTTGAAGGTAGCAATTGTTTCTTCATAATGCTGTAGGATATTCTCAGCTGTGTGTCGGCCTGTAAACTGCTTACACCCGAGTGTGACGGACTCCAAGTGCCAGTAACTGATGTAGTGTCCAGTTATTCCTATGAATCCTCTCATTTGTCGACTTGACCACAGATCAATTGTCACACACACACACACACTCAGTTTTCTCAAAGTCCTGTTTCATGGCTAGAATTATTTCTTCACATTTCTTAGGGATGAGACTTGAAGTTAAATGTTTCCGAGATGGAATGACAAACCTTGGTTCCATGCAGTGAAGGAGGTCTCTAAAGTAGGAGTTTTCTACAATGGACAATGGCATGAGAGATCGAGCGATGAACATCGTGAGACTGTCCGTGATCTTCTGTTGTCGGCTGTCACTTGAAGAAAACTTCTTCTGTTCTATCTCCACGAAGGTGTCCAAGCTGGGTTGTTCATCAGTCAGCTTCCCCTTCTTGTCCTTCAGGCCAGTCAGGGCATGTGCATGCCGTCTCTGAAACACATCATTATCAGAAACATGAGTAACAGCATGAAGTTACATTGCAAAATGCTTAAGTTGAAATATTAGATTATATCTACAATGTACACTATTTGACCAGTTTTTTGTTTTGCATATTTCTTTGGGCTTAATATCAAATACACACCTCTGTCATCACTTGTTGCAGGTATACTGTATCACGACTCATCATTACAGGCCTACATTACAATATAAAATATGCCGGTCTCTCTGTCTGACATAAGCCACATTGACGTATACTAAAGGATTTGTAAACTTAGATTTATGGCTTATTACATTTCATGATTATAAAAATAGGACTACAGTTCAGTAAGATTTTGAATATCATATATCATGAGAAATAAACAAAGAGGCCATTTTGATTGGAACTTGACAAATAGTACAGTTAATCCCCCATTTCCTCAAATACTAACCTACATTCAGTCATGCGTTACTGATTCCCTTTGTTTCACAAATGTGCAGATGGTGATAGTTACATGCCATTCACATGGCTTGAGTTAACAGCAGTTGTTTTATATCTAAATATTGATCAGGAATTTATTTCAGACAAGTTTGAAACAAGTAAAATCTAGCTATTTGACTGATGTTTCATATTTTTTATTACCTTTTGCATACATTTCTCACGTAAATGATGGAAGAAGTGTTTATTAGAACATTTTAGATTTATAGAAATTGCACATGGATTGTGAAATTAAAATAATAGCAAAGCACTTACCTGCAGATGAGTCAGGAAGTTGGAAGTAGCTTTAAGGGATCCAGATATGAAAGAACCACATGTCTTGCACTTGGCTTTTAAAGTCTGAGAAGGGATGCCATCAACAGGAAATTCGAAAGCCTCCCTAACTACACTCTGTTTACTTGACATGGTAAACTGTTTAAAGGGAAAACTCAACTCTGTGACAAACCACCAGCAGAAACTATAATGATGTTTAACTAATAGAATTAGTGTAGCAAATGCCTGTGATNCAAGCTTGGAATATAACAGGGTCATTTGTCTGACAATGAGTGCAGTTAACAGCTCAAAATAACAAAGGGTGTTTATCTAATGTTCAAAGCCAGTGCGGATACCTCGATATACAAACTGCTGTGAAAACAATGTCTTGTTCTAAAACTTTAAAGGCTTAGACATTCAAATCTCTCTCAAAACTAAACACCTGCTAGAGTATATACTGGCAACAAGCATCTAATCCAAACACTAGTTTATCTTCCTTATTGTACAGAATATAATTGCATAGGTTGCCTGGTGACCACCAAAATAAGAAAAAGTGAAATGTAATTTGATGTAATTGAAAAAGTAATTGAAAACTTCAATTACATTGAGATAGTAATTAATTAAATTACAATTACAAATTACATTTTGAACATTCAGTTACAAATTACATGCAATTACATAGATTTTTGTAATTAATTACATTCAATTACAATTAAAAATTACAATTACCCCATGTCTGATTCCGAGCGCTCTAAGGTGCTTCGAATGCAAAAATGTTCGGTTATGGCGTAAATACCAAATCTTAAATGCTAAAGTGTGGCGTAAATTTTAACAAAATAAACGCCAATCTTGGCAAATTATGTATCCAAAATAAATTCTTGAACGCCCATGTCCAAGGTATGGAACATGGTTCAGAAAAAAAGGTAAAGGTACAAAATCCAGCTTCCTTCATCTTAAACATGGAGATCAATTACTTACCGATAAATCAGATATTGCGAATATACTGGCAGAAACTCTCGCTCAACACTCTTCCTCTTCTAATTATGTGCCTAAATTCCAACAATTTCAAAAACAGCAAGAAAAATAAACTAGTAATTTCAATTCAGATAATGGGGAAGATTATAATGAAATATTTTCTATTCATGAGCTCCAGACTGCTCTTGAACAAGCTCGCGATACTGCTACAGGAGCTGATACGTACATTATCAACTCCTGAAGCACTTACCAGAATCCTGTTTAGAGACTCTTTTTAAACATTGTTAATGATATGACGTGACGCTGTATTCTCTCCCAGTACGTAAACCTGGACGTGATCCTACAGATCCGTCAAATTATCGACCAATTTCACAAACTAGCTGAGTTTGCAAAACCATGGAACCATGATCAATAACCGACTAGTTTGGTACTTTGTAAGAACAGAAGTACCACTGATCACTTTGTGCGTTTAGAATAATTTGTCATAAGCGCTGCAATTAAGAAACACCATGAATCTATTATTGTCGCAATCATAAACCTCACAAAGACCCAGACTTATATTAAGATAACACACATATTAAATTGGTGAAAAAAGCGAAGTTCCTGGGTTTGATTTTCTTGACCTTTCGACCTCATATTAAATACTTAAAAAATAAATACCTGAAGGCCCTTGATTTGCTAAAAGTTGTCTCTAATGCAAAGTGGGGAGGGTATCAGAAAATACTACTCAAGCTCAACCGATTACTCACTCACTCAAAACTGGATTATGGCTACATTACCTTGGTAGAGCCTGCAAAAGCAACCTAAAAGTTTTAGATTATATCGATCATCAAGCTCTGAGACTTTGTCTGGATCTTTTCGTACTTCTCCAATCGACACTCTTTACGTCGAGGTCGTTAAAACATGGCCGTATCAAATCATTGTTGCAGTATGCCATTAAACATTTTTCTAAACAGGCCCACCATGCATATGACTGTGTCTTTAATCCTGTTTATGATTATCTGTAGAAAAGAAAATCTTCTCTTATTCCACTTCTTGGAATAAGAATAAAACCGTTTCTTTCTGCTTCTAACATTGACCTAAATAATATATCATCTTCCCACCTGTTATATTTTCCTCCTTGGCAGTTGGATTGTCTGGTTCAGACTCGATTATTTACAGACCGCCGCATATAACTGGAATATTGCTGACGGCGGCGTAAAACTAAACTCACTCACTACTTCTGTCATTTTCTTTGAAATATTTCTAGATCAAGACAGTTTTGATTTGGTTTAAACATATTTTATTGTCCAAAAGACAACGGGATTAGGCACAGGTGCACCACTTATGGTCGCCTTCGCCCTAAATACAGTTGAACATGATATTACATAATGGGGATGTAAAATTTACAGTTGAAGCTCGACATTGAGGAAACATATACAGTGTTGATATACATATATACAGTGTTTTACAGGATATATACAGTGTGCTGGAAAGTGGAAAATGTGCATCTCATATATTTGCAAGTATTATACAGTATATCATTTATATATAGATAGAACTATAATCAACAGGTTGGAAACTATTAGCTGGTGAATCTGTTTGTAGTTTCAATAAACTTGTGTACAGACAGGAATATATTTTATTGATCAAATCGTTTAGGTTAGGGTCTCCGAATAAGATAGTGTGCAGTGTGTTTTGTCCTCCAAATTTATCAATATCTGAGAATAGCAATCTTCTGAAGTCATCATATAAAGTACATTCGAAACAAAAATGAAATGAATGTTCGCATGACGCGCCACATTGACAGGCAATAATATCAGATAAGTTAACCCGAAACAGGTCGGAATTTAATGTGCTGCAACTGTGCCTCATTCTAATGTGCAATACGTTTGTGTATCTCTCACAATATTGTAATATGTCGGTGGCAACGCGGATTGCTCCGATACGACAGTTCAAAAAGAAGATACCGACGGACTGTTTCTGACTTTTGGCGGTAGACTATTTCATTGACATAATGTATCTATGATATAGGATCTTTAAACGCGGATGTCCGTGCAAAAGGTATGACAAAATTGTGACAATTCCTGAGATTTTATTTTGTGTTTTCACAGATGGTGGTATAAGTTCGGTAGCATATGATGGACATTGACAATTAATTATTTTATACCTATGTACAAGTTTGTTGACGTTTCGTCTATGCGCTAGAGGTTGCCACCCAGTTTCATGATAGAGACTTTGACGAGGTGAAAATTTGGTTAAGCCTGTTACTATTCTAGCTGCCTCCAACTGTAGCAATTCTAATTTATTAGCTTTATAGGAAGAGCAATTGTCCCAGACAATGGAAGCATACTCTAATGTTTTTCTGATAAACACCAGATATATTTTTGCCAGATTCGATCTACTTAATCGATATTTAAGCATTCGCATCGATGAAACCATTTTTGAAGTACTTATAGGAATAGTTTTGATATAATCATTCCATTTTGTGTTTTGCGATAAGGTAATACCAAGATTCTAGTGGCAGTCTACCCTTTCGATACATGCGTTTTTCAAAATATCCTTTGGTACTTCATCTGAGGTTTCATGTGAGAATAGTATGTACTTTGTTTTGTTAGGATTGAATTGTACTAACCATGTCTGTGCCCACTTTTTTAAGTTGCATAGGTCTTCATTCAATGAGTTTTCGATGTGCCTAATATCTGGAGATGCTATGCCAATGCTTGTATCATCTGCGAATAAACGTGTCAAGGTTTTAATTCACAACATATGTCATTAATGTAAATCAAAAATAATAATGGCCCAAGAACTGATCCCTGAGGGACTCGTGTAGTGTGTAGCGTTTGTTCACTGGAGACAACCTTTGACACTGACTTCTCTGATGTCTGTTAGTGAGATAGCTATGAAAACACTTTAGCTGGTTATCATTAATGCCATATTGTTTTAATTTGTGTAATAAGCCCTTATGCCAAACTCTGTCAAATGCTTTAGAAATGTCACAAAAGACCATGCAAAAATGTTCGTGCTGATCTAACGACTTACATATTTGGTGGTATATTTCAAGTAGTTGATAAGTGGTCGAGTGACCTGGTCTAAATCCTGATTGGTACACAGCAGGTTGTGATCTATAAGATGACTGTACAATCTTTTGAAAACGACTCTCTCAATATTTTACTGATACACGGTAATAGTGATACAGGGCTATAATTGGAAGATGAAGATTTATCACCTTCCTTATATTTTCGAATGACATGTGTCAGTTTCCATTGTTGTGGAAATTCGTGCTTGAGCAGAGATAGATTGAATAATAAACACAACGGGGAGGCTAAAGAATGGACAATGTTTCAAAAGGCCATGGTTAATGTTATCAGGAACGCTAGCTTTATTTGTTTATCGGTTACTTCGTGAAGTTCAATGTGAAAATCTTGGAGTTTAACATCCCATATGTTGTAGGTATTAGTTAGGACATGGTTATAATCGTCTATATCTGTAACTGAACTAAAATAAGCATTCAACGTCTCAGATTTTTTTTCTCAGATGGTATACTGGAAGCATCAGTGACCGTGGGGGTAGGGGTGTGTGTGGTGTGGTGGTGGGTGTTTCAGCTGATTTAGTTTCAGTTTTCAGGATGTAGAGGAAGCTTCTGGTGCAAATGATGTACAGAGTAGTGTCAAACACCATAGACAAAGTATGTATACCTTGGGAGTGGCCAAATATTTAAAATGTGTGTGATTTGATAGGTAACACATTTGTGCACAGTGAATTTTTGGAGACATCCGTCATACGGCATAGTTGTTAAAC
Organism: Haliotis laevigata; assembly: GCA_008038995.1. NCBI lineage: Eukaryota > Metazoa > Mollusca > Gastropoda > Lepetellida > Haliotidae > Haliotis > Haliotis laevigata. Next base: position 9,764 of record VKKT01010342.1, on the reverse strand, counting down.
CTGATCTCAAAGCCCAAAATTCTTGCATTCAGTTCTTAGAAAATATAAACCATTGAAATTATTCATGTTTTCAGGGTCGACATCAAATCTTCCATCTGTGCCCAAAAAACTGCTGCCCGAGTCAAGGCATGTTGGTAAGTCGTAATCTAGTATAGTTATAAGCAATATTTTAACCCTATCCCTCAAATACGATGCCATTCATGATGAGTACAAGTGGCCGTTAATTATTATTCTTTCCTCATACACCTATATCGATCACTGGTCCGTTCCAAACTTGCTTATGGTTCCATCATATATGATGGAGCCTGCAAAAGCAATCTTAAAATTATTGATTCTATCCACCACCAAGGTCCAAGACTTTGTCTTGGATCTTTTAGAACCTCTCCTATTGATAATCTCTACGTCGAAGCCGATGAGCCATCTCTTAACCAACGCCGTATAAGGTTATCTTTACAGTATATAACAAAAGTATATTCTAACGAACCTAACCCTGCATTTAACTGTGTTTTCAATCTTCTTTTCTCTTGTTCCGCCAAACCTTCCTTTCTGCTGCTGGCACTGCACCAGAAAATATATCTCCTCCCCGTCTTCTTTCTTCTCGTCCTTGGCGATTAGTGAGGCCACGAGTTGACCTTACATTGATTACTTTTGAAAAATCTGAAAATAATGAACTACAATACAAATATAAATTTTATCAATTAAAAAATAAATATAATACATACAAATCCTTATTCACAGATGGGTCCAAGGATGGTGGCGCAGTGGCTTATGCCACTGTCATTGGATCCAGAACACTATCTTCTCGGTTACCGGATAACAGCTCTTTTTTCACTTCTGAAGCTGACGCCATATCAACTGCTCTGAAATATATATATAAAAAGCACCCTAAATATAAACAATATATAATATTTTCAGACTCTCTTTCTTGCCTTCAGGCTATAAAAGTCTCTGTTGCAAATATCCACTTTTAATCGATATAATTGAACTATATAATGAGCTTGCTACTAGCGAATGCGACATCGTCCTCTGTTGGTTACCCAGCCATGTTGGGATTTCTGATAACATAATGGCCGATTTTGCTGAGCACTAAGGCAGCACTCAACAAATCTGTGACTTCTCATTCCATACTCTGATAACAAAGCTCTGATTAGATTGTACATCCGTGATGTGAAGTGGGACACTCAAGTAGGTATCAATAAATTACATCAAATTAAACCAGCTATCGGTTACACCTACTTGGGTTATCAGTCCAGACTTGAAGGAGTATTTGTTAACAGGGCGAAAATCCTCCATTCTGCATCCCCTGTGATGAAGGAATCACGGTCAAGCATGTCCTGCTTGACTGAATTGATTTTTCCATGACAAGAGATACATTTTCCTGTGTCAAACTAATGAAGGATCATTTTTATACACTAAATTATCATTTAATACTTGGCTTTTAATAGAAATAGAATTATTAGATAAATTTTGAAAAATATGTTTTGTAAATAGATGTTTTGTCATGTTATCAATGCGAATATAAAGTAGCAACTGCAGTTGTTAGTGGCTGTATCCTCAAAGGGGATATTGTGGAATGCTGCCGATTTTGCGCTGCTGACGAATTTTCCAGCTTTGGAGTTTCTTCACAGGGATTAGGGTCAAGAAAATCTTCAAACCATTCGCCTTTGACTTCAAAAGCATCAAAGATGCTGCCAGGGTAGAAATCGCCGGTGTCCGACATGTTTGTTCACAAACAAAAGGGTCAACGAGTTCACTGTATTCATACACGGTGAATTAAACAGCGATTTAAGTACGGTTTTGATCAGCTCTCAGGCAATCAGAATCGAGGATCACACAATGTCGTGCTAGAATTGTGCAGTCATGATGCTCAGCAAAACTACTAATGTTTAAAGTTTTTGTAGCAGTCCCATTACCAAATGTAATTAGTCTTTTAATATGTACATATATTTTAGAGATATATGACAAACGGCCTGATGTCTAAAATGAACATCGAAGAACATGTTGATAATTTGGGATTCAAGGGCACATAGCTATGCTCACTTCTAGTAAGTAAGACAAATTAAGGTATTCTTATGGAACAGGTGTTTGCTGAGCTAACTTATCAAATAGCAAGCATTCACTTTTATAACATATTTGATTTTGACCCCTTGGGGTTTCCAGGGAGTACAGAGAGGCACTGGAGAGAATGAGAGTCCAGTAACCCCATTCTTGACGTAAAAGTCGGCTAAAATTGGAATGGTTTTCTTTCACTATTCTTTCAATTGATTTCTCACTCTGTCGTGTCTTCGGTGTGCTTCTTGTACACCACATTACAATATAGCTGAAATAAAGCCATGTAAAATAATATTTCACTTACTTGCTATTTAATTCTGTTTTTCTAGAATCAATTACACAGTCCTACACTGGAGTAACTGAGGGCATGGTCTACAAGGACATGATGGGCAAATATCTAAAGAATGCCTGTGGCGCCACAATTTGTGACTTCTCACCTTTTTCACTATAGTTTGTTTAACGTTCTGAAGCGTGGTTTTTACTTTCGTCATTGACGTGATATTTAACGAGCGCTTCGATCTTTTTTACCATCTGTACTAACAGCCCTTCTATATTGCAGGCAAATTGAGGCCGCACGGGTTGTCTCCCCTTGTGTTTTCCTGACAAAAGCACATGGTGCTGGATGGTACTACATGTTTTCTGCGTTTAGGCGCATATTAGTTTTCCACCGCCTGGAGATACAGTACTGGCATCAAAGGGTGTTTACAATAACGGATAAAGAGTTTTATAACATTTCAAACGTCTTTGTGAAGTCATTATAATGTCCCTGGAAGATGTGGTGGTGGAAGGTTGAAGTATATGTTTCGCAGTGAGGCGAGGTGAGGTGAGGCGTCGTGCTTGGGAATATTTCGCTCATATCACGACGTGCATGTGTATGTGCGGCTGCTTGTACTAGCCCAGACTGAAGTTTTATAGTGCTAGCCCACTGAGATACCATGCCGCAGTGAAGCATGAATACCCCACTCCGAGCCGACCAGTCCTTGTTGTACCCATTAATGTCGAGCGCCAGGCAGGGACCAACAGATACCATATTTTTAACGTGTTTTGGTATGACGCGGTCGGGATCGAACCCGCGACCTTCCACTCTCCGGGCGGACGCTCTAACGACTACACCACGGAGGCTGTCCGCAAACAGAGAAAAAACAATCGGATCAGTTTGCATGTTTACGTTTTCACAGAGGAACGTGTACATTCGAAGATCTAAGCGAACTTACCAGAATTTCATTCAGTACTGGGAAGTGATCAACCCATTTACATTTAGGATTTTCCAAAATCCATTCGAGCCATTTCATCACTACCAGGTCTGATTCATCAAAATGGTTTTCAACAACTGTTTCATGACAGTCTATTTTACTTGCCCACAGCACATTGTGACTATTTAAATTGCCAAAAATGATCCATATTTTATTCCACTGTTGTGATGTGTGGCAAATTCAGTGTCAGTACATATTTCTTAAAATCAAATGAAATGAAATCTTCATCAACTGTCTCCGCATTATCACATTCCATATCACGCCCGACGACCATCTCCCCAAAACTAAACCCTCGAAAACAAGATGTTAGTGCTACCACGCACACACACACACAGACACTCACTCACTCACTCCTAAACGATTGCACACGTGATAAGTAAGCCAATATCGTAAGCTGACAATAATGTAAACCCACCTAGATAATATTAGATCCTGATACGACATCTCAAATCACGAACTATAAAGGGTCATTTTAAAAATATCAGTTCTCATTTAGTTATTGCATTTTTAAAAGGAATAAATTTGTTGAATGATTTGTAAATACATAAGTATTTTATGATTTGAAGTAACTCATATTGTTAGTGGCTGTATCCTCAAGGGGGGTTAAAATACTGTAAAACTATTGTCCTCCTGAGAGGGTACGTAAGTCCTAACACTAAGTAAATTAAAGTAAATTAAAACTTTCCACGTTTTTAATCGTAGATTATGTGTCTGTTTATTGTATGGCTAGTTTTGTCTAAATTGCTAACGGCTGAAAGAATGGTGTAAATCCCCATGGTCCCTAGTACAGTGATCTACGTCAGTTGTTGGAGATCTATAGTCTGATTTTATACTGTATTGTCATTTATAGTTAAAATATTTTAGATTACTAGTTTTAAATGTATCTCTGTGATATTCTAGTTATTTTACTGTTCTTTACAGACAGGTAAGTATATAATCTCACTTTAGTTTAGTCATTTATAAATTTACAACTTTCTTAGTCACGATATGGCTGAAATATGGCCGATGTGACTTAACTTTAACGCACTCACCTGATAAAGGAGTGAACATTTGACAATATCCGAGCCCCCAAGCCACACCCCACCCCACCCCCACCCCAAAGAATATATTTAAAAAATGATAAAATAAAAATAATAATAATTCAAAAACAACAAAATAAAAACAACCCCAAACAAAAGAACGAGAACGAAATGTTATTTCTTTCGTTTGAAGAATGCATGTGAAGGAAATTACTTTCTCCTAGAGGTGTGGAACTTTGATTTAGGAAAGGGGACAGGTGGCCCTAAACACGGGTATTTGGATTGCTGATTCTCGCTTTACGGTCATTATATTTATATGCAAAGTATATCGTTTCCAGTATTTAACGTTTTGTTTCCAGGTTTCATTTTGCGAGAGTGGGGACAGATTAAGAACTGTTGTAATTCAGGCGTGTTGTTGTCGCCAGGTTACAGAGCCAGTGCGATAGTTATGTGAGCTGATATTCGTGCAGTAGTACGATGATGTATATTGCTCTGGTTTGAAGAACCGTTACAATACTAATGTACATGTAAGCTGCTGTATGTACAGTCATACTGTAAACCTTCCGGTAGCTTGCACACCTTGCGGGAACACGGTTCCAACGTTTTCCTCTGGTTTTGCGTGGCGGGCAACAGCAAGATGATTGCATAGGCGCCCGACTCTGATATATGTATATGTATGATCTATATATATAAGATATAAGAAA
>VKKT01010339.1:20180-32435 GCA_008038995.1 Haliotis laevigata | reverse complement strand
TATTTTCATATGAAATATTTTCTCACTTGTTTTTTCATGATATTCGGTTGAAAACAAACTGAATGAAACAAAATGCACGTCATTGTTGTGAAATAAAACCACCATTCTTTATTCTTTAACGGCACCTGCCGAATACATATCGAACAAACGTTGGTTTCAGAATGGTCAACATAGAGATTATCGCCGACCGAAATAACAGATAAAAAATCACAATGTCGCATTAGTAAAGAATCAAAGAAGTGAAATAAAATACAAATATGCACAAGGTACAAACGAGATTAATGGAAACATTACAATGAAGTATTATTTTCATTATCATCCACCGGGTTAATAAGCTGGAGAATTAGAATATAGGGTTGCGTGCGGACAGTACGACGTCAGTTATCAACAAAATATGTACATTAGTGTAGTATTAATCCATATAAATAAATTGTAAGTTGACAGCTTCCAAACCGAGCTCGCTAACTATTTCTACAATACTGTCCTGTACGTAAAGAAGTAAAGTTGTACTGTGTACGTATGTCAATAAGAAGGCAATAAGGAAATTCATGATGATCCTAGTTGCATTACTCTTAGACATACAGTGCTATGTTAATATTGCAGTAGATTGTGTATACTTGATACTTTTACAGCAACATAACATACCCATTGTACCTGAAGTTGCGAAATGCGTGACACTTTTATTACTTAATATGACCATCCCTGCATCCACATTATATTCACATAAATCATGTGTCACAGAGAGCGACATATTCTTAAATCAAATGTAGCCACAACAATTTAGAAATCAATTCATTGGCAACACAAATCATAATACGTTTAATATGGTATTTTAAGAAGAAACGTAAACTTAGAAATCATGAATTAGAAACGCTTTTTTTCTAATTTTGACAGTACTGTTCCCTGAAATAGACACATGGATACGAATTTTAATCACACTTAATAAAGAAGCTAATTGGAAACTTTATCCCATGTCGTATATAGCTTTACAAAAATGGAGTAGGGTTTACCACTCCATTGAACAGTATTTCACTTATATCGCAGCATGTCAGATTAAGATTGAGTGAGTGAACGCCGTCAGCAGTGGGGGAACACCAGAAATGGGATTCATACATTGTACCCATGTCTTGACAAGCGAACGCTTTAACCACTAGGCTACCCCCATCGCTCCGTCGGATTTAGATGAAAGGAGAGTCCGAAGTTATGCATTTCTCAGTCGTTTTCCATTTCGGAGAAAGACGAGCTTGTGTATGATGCTGACGAGCCTGGAATGAAAACCAGAAAGAAATTGTGAGTTGAAACTAGTACAAAACAGGTACGTTTGTGGCATGGGACGTAACTCTGTCTGGACAGACAGGTAGATGGTGACTACATATATATTAGATATTATCCCATTCGACCTGCACTTTGATCTAAAATGTGACATAACTATCAACACTTGTCTTGTCTATTAAATGAGAAATGACATACCCTCTGTCTAATCAGCAGTTTCACTTCCTCCAGAGCTTCCTTTACGGTGCACATCATGCAGTAGATGTGTTGTCAATATCTGGCCGTCAATAGACGTGTCTTCAGGAGGAGTCCTTGTTGCCTGCAACTGAGTGAGTGGTTTGACTTTAACGCTGAGTTTCAGTTATATTGAGTGAATGAGTTGAATTTTACGCCGGACCCAGCAAGCTTAACCATCCGATCCCGTTAGTCAGTTCTTATGACCAACATGGGTTACTGAAGATCAATTCTAACCCGGATTTGTACGGGTCTAACTAAGTTGGGGTTAACGCAGAATTGAACAGTTAGAGTTACATCAGGGCAGATGTGAGACCTGTAGAAACACCACTGGGACGATCCGGGAGTCGACCCTTCGATCATTGGTTTCTGGCGTGACCAAGGAATTCTACTCTACACATGAACTGGCCACCGTCGGCTAATGTAGAGGAAATCATGTAGGTCTTAAACGTCGTTATTTGGATGAAACCCACAAGCTGGCGATCCAAGGACCCAGAAAGGTGAATGCGGGATTCTAACAAATGATCAGTAAATGAGCAACGACAGTTCTGCATGTGGGACGCATGTGAGGACCGCTTTTGTATCCTTGAAACTTTAGCAACGCAGCAGTAAAATTATAAGCGTTATTAAGTATTTAGATCACTTTTGTTGACATTCGGTATTTATTCTCAATCTTGCGAGAGCAAATATGTGGTCTTTAACGCTGAATATACTTCTTCTTCAGAAGCAATGATGCCTACCATAGCAAACAAAATGCGATATGGTTATCAAAGGCAACTCCCGGTTGTAATATCTTCAACAGAGAAGGTCCCACCGATTCTCCATTACTTTRTCGTATCCTAATTGAGTAGATCGATGCTCATGCTGTTGATCACTGCATTGGCTGGTCCAGACTCGAATATTTACAGATTTCGGCCATATAGCTGGAATACTATGGAGTGCTGTGTTAAACAGCAAACAAACCAGACAATCCATAATTTATTGTTTACTATTTTTTGTTTACTCACGCTGGGTCGCCGACTGCGAGGTCTCTTGACGCTTTCTTCATTACCTCCTGAGAAATAATACAAGTGTCATAAATATTTAATACACTTCCGTCTGAGGGAATAATTAGTTTCGACTGGGTGTGTGACGAAACAGATTACTAAAGTCAAAGGAGAAGATTTTGGGAATCTGAATGTTTCAGTTAATTTATATGAATAATACTTCACTAAGCACTGAAATATGTATTTTATATCGAGTATATTCAGTTTCACGATTCTGATATTGCATTCGTTGCCCATGCTTGTCGTAAGAGGTGACTAAAGAAATCGGGTGGTCTGGCTTGCTGACTTGGTTGACACATGTCATCGCATCCCAAATGTGTAGATCGATGCTCATGATGCTGATCACCGTATTGTCTGGTCCCGATTCGATTATTTAAAGACCACCGCCATTTAGTTGGAATAGTGCTGGATGCGGCGTAAAACAACAAACAAACCAAACCAGCATTCGTATTCATTGATTCTATCAAACAAAACTTTACGCAAAATGAACACCCCTTGTCATCAATCGTATAGTTTTCATCACTATCTCACCTTTCACTGCAGATAATCCAGACAGATTACCCCTCGCGTTGAGGCATTATATTTACGTAAAGCGAAATTGAACGTTGCACGTTAACGAGCAGCTTAATGGGCTTCGACAAAGATACCTCACATTCTACCATGAYATTTAAGTATGTTCGTTTTTGATTGGCTGTTACTAAAAAAATAGAAGTGAAATATTTTCAATAACCACTTCTGAGAGCCGGTTCACTGCTCGTAGGAATATTTTGCACTCATTAACCCTTACAACACTACGCAAGCGTAATGAGTGCATATCTAAAACGCGTTTTATTCATGGTGCATATGTCATGGTAGAATGGAGATAATCCTATTGTGTTTACATTTTGGAAGTGATTATAGTTGGTTGAACGCTGCTAAATTTTTCTCCTAATTTTTTTCCCACGAAATGTCATTTAGATAGTGTTGGCTGTAGACCTGCATACAACTTACAAAGAATGCATAATTTTTAATTATGAAGGATGCGGTTTAATAAAGAGTAAATCCAGAAAAAGCTTCGTCAAAAGGATTTCAACATGAGATTTCATGTGATCCAAGGTCACGCTTATCCAATCAAAACGCTTACCCAGGTCAACGCTGTACAACTCACCTGTAACATATACGTACTAAATATCTCACTACCTGTCACTTTAGCCTGTGAGAACGGCATGTACGTAGTTCATATGGGTCTATAGTTTAACTGGGTTGTCACTATAGACTGCTTACCTTCAATCCTCACCAACTGCTTCATGATCTGCTCATGGTTTACCCGAACCTCCTCTCGAAGTGAGTCTGAAAATGTTAGCGCTGTCAAATAATGCCCGTTAGATTGNTTGATCCTACTTACTGTCAGTTTCGTTGTTTGTTTGTAATTTAACGCCGCCTTCAGCAATATTCCAGCTTCAAGGAGGCGGTTTGTAAATAATGGAGTCTGAACCAGACAATCCTGTGATCAACAGATTTAACATCCGACTACGCAACTGGGATACAATGACATGTGTCAACCAAGTTAGCGAGCCTGACCACCCGATCCCGTTAGTCGCCTCTTACGACAAGAATGGGTTGCTGAAGACCAATTCTAACCCAGATCTTCTCGGATCTTATTATCAATTCATTATCCTGGGGTTATTTGTAATTGCATCACGATATTCAACTTGTAATATGTTTCACATACATTATGCAAAAAATATACAAATATATATAGTGGAGGAAATTCTTTTCTTAGTCCTTATTCTTATTAGCGTTAGTCCTATCGATCTCAGAAGTTCAGAATCAAATACCTTTTTTGACTTAGTGTATATGCTTGTAGTAGGAACACATATTTGTAGGGAGGTGGCCTGTTTGTTTTCCACTCTGAATATCTCAAGAGCCGGAGTTGTTTGAACTAGTAGCTAATCCACCTCAACCACATTTGGAATTCTGGGGTCATAGTAACATGTGCTTGTCGCAAGAAGCGACTGGATCGAGTGGTCAGGGTGACCGGTCGACACCCGATGGTGTGGTATTTTGCATATTTTATCAGTTTTCGGTTTGTTTGGTTCAGAGTAAATACTTCAAAGTAAACAATGACGAAGACGGAATATAGGTGACGATTGTATTCAGTTGCAATTCTTCGTAGACAATCCTTGTCAAACACCTCTCACCTACAGAAGCTTTGACATCCATGATCTGTCGTTGCATGTCCATGATGATTTGAAAGAGGCCCGTCTGATCACATTCAGCAGGCGGCTGCGGTTTGACATCTTCTATGTAAACGTGAATTCATAGAAACAATATGCATTAAACATTTATACATATGATCATCTGATAAATGTGCATTGTACAAGGAAAGCTTTACTAGGTGATAAGTATGTTTGTGCTTGCTTCAGTAAAACTGTAATTGGAGATATACACCGACAAGGAAGTAGGGGGCACTGTAGGCGAGCTGTCTAAGGTTCCAGGCTAGAGATCCAACGAGCTAGGAGGTGSCGAGCCCACCCGTGATCGGGTGAAAAAACCTTGGAGTCAACTATGTGTGCAGACTCTTCCAGTGTTGTCACAACCCCTAGTGTACAGTACACAACCCTGTGCACTTAACGGAAGGAACCCACGAATCCGCTGGTAAATGACCAGATGGTGGCCACATGAATACGTGCAAACACTTAGTTGCGAGTACAGCAACTTGCAGTAAACTTGCACAAAGCACTGTGACTATATGTGTCCCAGTCCACCCAGCTGTGAATGGGTACCTCGTAAGGATGGGAAAGTCACATTAACTCAGTGAGCCTAGGGGCTGCAAGGGTTGTATGATCCCCAGGGAGTTGAGGTTGATAATATGATGTGCCGCTGAGATTGACATCCAATGATCAAGGGAAATAGAGKGTTACAAGATTGACACTACTTTAACATGTATTTCAATGGTTCTGTAATATAACTGTCACATCGGGTTCGTTAGATGATGACAATGTATTAATGGGGTACTACAGATATGTACCCCAGGTACGTTTCTGTATACCAACATGCACCCTAAACAAAATCAGAATACAGTAGTACCTGTGCCTACAACGACCCCTTCAGCGTCAGTTAACTCAAAGGAAATAACCCTTGTGTTTTACAATGATGCCTTAATCAAATCACAATGAACATGTTTCCAATATGATTGAGACAGTGAAATACTTATATTTACCAAATAAAATTCTAAATGAGCCTTTCGTCAAGCAGTGACTTAAAGCCATACATAGCTGGACTTGTTTAGATTAAAGACTTCATATAAGTCATCATAGATATTTCATAAACATTGTACAGGAACCTTAGCCTCATTAGTGTATTGCCTCACCACTTGCGAATTAAAGGAGAATACTAACGTATTTTGTTTTTGATATATGGAAAAAAACATCTTAAGTCACCTTCCGTTTTTATTTAAGTTTTACAAAATATAAAACGTGAAAAATGCCCTCGAATTTCCGCCTTTTACGGAAACACCCGGGTATCACGTGACATGACGTGAAATGTGCATATTGCCGATGGCTTCCTCTTTGGTTATATCACAACTTGACTGTGCCTGTGGATTCTGATGCAATGAAAGATGTTCCCGATGTCATTTTTGATCTGGATCTTTGACCGTACCAATACGAGCCGTTTTACATCATGCAAGAGAAACACTTCCAATGAAGATTTAAAAGAAAAATCCATCGAAACTAAGGCACCACTTGATTAAATTCAATTCAATGCATTTATTCGGTATTTTGGCCATGTGGCCCAAAGTTCAGTTCATTGTGACGACATAGCCGTAACACGTGACAGGAAGAACATATGTACATCTTCATGATAAGGAAATATACATGTTCCTTGAAAATGGCGACAGGAGTTATGGTTTGGATATTTATTGTATTGAGAACAGATAAACTTTTGTAACTGATACTATGTAAATATTTTGTTCGGAGATCCGCATACCTTTCACATACAAATAATACATKGTMCTCATCTCCGAGAACTCCTTGATTACAACGTGTGCATACAAGAATGTTTTTATAAGTACATTTTATTGCCTCAATAGATTTACTTTAAACGAATGCAATGCAATATGTAATTTACAGAATGCACGAATCAAGGTCTTATCACTTAGTGTTGTAAGGTATAGGTCAGGCTGTAATAATGATTTGAAAGTCGAGTAATTCTTTAAAAATGTGGATGTACACTATGGGTCATGCCAGACCTGGGAATATATATCACGGACTCTTTGTGTAAAAGTACTGATAAACATATGCATGTTTCCTGCATCTTGCGCTATCCAAACATATAAAATCCAGTTGTGAAAAGTAAGTGACGGACATCTGAAACCCATTTATGCTGACCATTTTCATCATGTTTTTTGAGGAATAAATAACACTGGTGAGGATGGCGGTGTGATTCCATTCCTCATAATTTTAACCGAAACTTTATAACACGTATTTGAGTAGACACGTGAACCGCGTATGTACCACACTAACCCAATATTGCCTTATTTGATGCATACTTGCCAACATTTAGAAATAATTTGAAATATGTAGTTTGTACCTTTTCTATGCATTCATAATACCTAGCCCCCCAAATTTCTGAACCATTTAGTAAAACAGGCATGATTTTACTATTAATTTTTTTTACAAGCAACGGTGAAGGAAATATGCTTATTCTTACGAAATAATCTATACATGGAGAAAATTATTTTACTGTCTTTGAGGGAGATAGTTTGACATGCTTTTGACCACTTCCTTGATAACAGACCAACAAGGTAGCTATAATAGGTTACATTTTAAACATCTTGACCACTTGATGTCAACATCGGAAGACTCGGGAACACAGACTGGTAAGTTCGTCATATAACAACTGTCGAATAGTCGGTTTTATCGGTTCAGTTACATTGTTAATGTGCCAAATCATTTTAGATGTTTCCAATATACTTTAATATATTTCTTCGGTGTGACTGTGGTGAGTGCATTCCGATGGCAAACTGGTCTTGAAAGTAAGTGTTATAGTACTGTAGCGCTTGGTCTTTGGCAATATGGCGGGTTCTAGGCACATTTGACGTCACGAGCGGACAGGTCACGTGAGTCCCAGCGGAATATGCATAACGGCCGAAGTTCAGATAACAGAAACTGTTTTCGCCATTGAAAATTTGGGTATATGTTTCTGATGACTTTATCTTTCACCCAGCAAATCATTGCAATTCTTTCGTATTCTCCTTTAAGCGTTGGCAGATGTTACTGAAGATGTTACTGGTCCCCACCAGCCATGGGTGTTTGGTATATTTACTCTGTAACCCTAACCCTGCAGTGAGTTTTCCTGCAGATTACAACAGACACTGAACCTGGGAATATCTAGACATGCTTCATTTAGGAGGTAATCATTACAGTAAGGGATGACGGAAGGGGAAAATATAAATCATTCTGTGACTATGATACAGACTGGAACAAGATATGGAAAACCAAAACATTGGACAACAGACCATTGTTTGGGTCTTTCAATTGCAAATATGATTCAAATAGCTTAACCTAGATTTCGATATCCTTCGAATGTACATTTGGTTGAAACTGGAAAATACACGAGGATCCATTTTGTCTTTTTGTCTCCTACCTATTCCTACATACGCTCAATCACATGCGTCTCCAGGTCACGGAGAATCGTGGTTTAGGGGCCCCTATTGCAATTCTCGTGCGTTTTCATGTGTTGTTGACTCAGCATGGACGCTTTGTAACATCACTATTTGATTATGACTCACAAACACATGCTCATGATATGGTCGGAATCGTGGCACGGATTAACAGACATTTATCATGAAAACAGGTGTTTTTTTATGTAGGTGGCTTGAAACGCACTTTTAAAAAGGCCTATAGGTTTGATGACAATACATTTCGTTTTACAGCTTCTTTTCTCTAAAACATGCACACGTCAAAACTGATTTAAATTCTAATCGCAGATTAAAGTATAAGACAATAAATAGTATGCCAAATTATCGTTAGCATGGCAACCCTGTGATATTTCACCTTATGTAAGAGAGTAATTCATACGATGCTAGGTATGGCAGTACTAATGCAGATGATTGTGTATGTCGTACATTTTGAAAAGGTGCAGCTATCAAAATGGGTATCTATACAGTTATATGTGTGATGGAGGAGAACTTGTGTCGCTACTTTTCTCAATAATCTGAATACATGTATGTAGCGTGAAACCGGCAAATACCTATAGAAGAAAGTGTTTGCCCTACCTGTAACAACCATGTCCCGTTTCTATAAGGGGATATAAATTGGGGATGAATGACATGTACTTTTATCTGGGCCCGTTTATGATGATACATATTGCGATCTTTCACAATAATCTCTCTAGCTATCAGATTGAGGGTACTTTTTAAACATAACCGATATTTCTGTTATTGCATTCATACAGTAACATTCTTCGAACTTTCTCCATATACGCATTACCCCTTTCTCTCTTGATTATCCTGGTCAAAGAAGAAAAGTCTTAAAATTATTCTCTTCAATTCTGTAACAAACACATTGTACCCTACATGGGTAGAGCTTCCTTTCGGGGGAATATGAGAAGGACAACGATACAATTATCTCCAATGTTGTAGAAAGCACTCCACTTACTTATGAAAGCAATAGCCCACTGAGATATTGCATTCATGTCGGAATCAATATTTTCGGCACCTGACAGATCTGAAATTGAACATGCGAAGTCTGCGTCTATGTCAGGCTAAAGGTCTACAATATGTTTAGCAACACTGGGGACTAATAATCATAGGCCTGCTCCAAACAATATATATCTTGTGAGAAGGACCTCTCCGACGGAAAATATTAAAGCAATGCAACATCACATTTACTTGTGTGACATTTGCTTTCGCAACCTGGATTTATGGATCGTCAATTTAAGCAGGACAATCAAGAGAAATTTCACAAAAGACACAACATGCTTATGTTATACTCAGAGAACGCCTGTGCTATCCGATCATAATCGCTAAATGATTATTTTTTCAGTTCATGTCACACAGACTATATATGTTTGTTACCGTATACTTTTGTGGTAGTGAAACAAATGTGGACAAGTTTAAAGTTCATGTATGGCGTTATTACAGCAAAGGCTGGGCGGAAGGAGAAATAACATGGTTCAGGCACTGTGAGACTATTAAGAAAGGTCACATGCAGTGCAATAATATTCCAATTATGTACTGCCAAAACATATTATACACTAGTGATGCGCGAGCTGAACAAGACTTAAAAAATTACGAGTTGGTTCGTGTAGCATAATAGACTGTGTTCCAAGAGAGATATAGTGCTATTCTATTGGGACAGCTAGGGACACTTTCGAGGACAAAGGGCAATTTCTGGTGTTCCCCGCGGTGATATTTCTGGAATATTGCTAAAAGCTGCGTAAAAACAAACTCAGTCAGTCGTCCACTCATACCTCCAAGAAGGATTTCATCACGAAGAACTGAAACCCCATCACAATCAGAGTGGTAACGGGCCCGAGACTCCGAATCACTGCTACTGTCAAAGGTAGAGGAATATCTCTTCGTGTACTCGCAGCGAATGTTCTCATACAGATTGCCAGTATTTATATCGGAATCTGTTCCATCCGAGTTTGAAGCCATGTTCATGCATATGTTGCACTCCAAACAAGTTGTGTTGTCCCACTCTCGATCCTTTAATTATTTAGAAAGCACAGCAGAGTGTTCCAGAGAGTTTTTATCCGTTTTCGTAAAAGTTCCAACTGACTTTCCTGCTGAACCGTCAACGCCGAAAAAAGTGGTAAGAAGTTTAACGTTCCTTGTACGTTGATTTACAAATGTCATCTAGCGTACTCCGCATTCTGTGCAACCAATCCTCTTTGGTCAATCTTTCAACATTTCCAATCGGCAATATTTKATACGCTTCTGGGCCTTGCTTGTCAAAGAACACAATACCTCCTGTCAAACGACCAACTGCAATTTCAAGAACGTATTTATCCGTGGCCACAGTATAGAACTTGAATTGAACAAGCTCTCGTAGAATGTCGATGAAGGAACTATTTTCAACTAATACTGTAACACTTGATGTTATTACACGGTATAGTTGCTCCTCTAGCTCCTGGACACCAAACTGAAGTTCAAAACCTTCAATGTGAGGAACTAGACTTTCATACTGTACTTCACTAGGCGTCTTGAACGTATTCTTCTTTTCAGTAATGCCCAAATAATAAGAACCCCCCGCTTTCAATTTTTGTCATACAGCTCAGATATTCTCGAAATCGAAGCTTATCCCACACGTAGTTTGCAAATCTCTCGGGATCTTTGTCTATAATCTTCCTGTCGTCCTCGTTTGGTTTGAAAGTCTTTAGCTGCACATGTCGACTTTCATAGGGTACTGGTTCGATACCTCTCAATTCTGCAGGTTTCACTCGAAATGAGAGTGAGTCACTCAAAATAGACAGGATATTGAGTGCTGATGGACGTTCAACTTTCAGATCTGAACACACTTTCGTTTTAAAATCAACCGTCGCCACTCCTTTGGTTTCAGTAACAGATATGACGATGAAGTCTTTGAAATTCTGAAACGTTGGTAATTCCCCCATCCAGTGTCTCTCTTATGCTGTAATGAATAGTTGTCCATCACAGATCAAATTGTTCAGACTTTCTTCAAGAAACTCATCGAAATAGCCAAGGAAATGATCACTGTCAGCTTGTCCACTGACATGAATGATCAATTTGCCACCGGATGTGTTACGAAGGGCTGACAAGCAAACTTGAATCCTTCTGAGTGCAGTTTTTGCATTAGGGTTGTGTTTTCTTCTGCCCCTCAAGTCAGAATAGGTCAAGTGTTGAATCAGTAGATTCGGTACTTTTGCTTGTGTTTCTGTGTACAGTTGCCCAACTTCTTGGCATGGCCTACATGGCATCCTAATCTGAAAGAGGAAACGATTCATTGAATTTATATAATCACTCTTGTTTGCGTTCCGACAACAACGGACTTCCACTGTTCCAAACTGTTCCAGTAATACACCATTTCTGGTGTCTCCCGGCGTGCTACTGCTGGAATATTGCTAAAAGTAGCGTAAAACCCCACTCACTCACTCACGCCAGTAATACAAGTGACTAATACCAACGCCTCAGTGTCACCGGTCCATGCAAGACAGTGATTATTATTATGAACGACGATTCACACTGTCTAAGAACAGCGACAGGTAGTACCCGAGCCGTCTTTTATTTCATTTCATTTCATTTTATTTTATTTTTGTTGTTGGTGGTGGAGGGGGAGGGCGAGAGGTGACCTAAAATGCTACAGGTATGGGTAATTTCGGTTTCGTTCGGTTCCATTGAAGCTTTCGTTTCTTCAAGCCGTGTTGGAGAATGGGATGAGAGCTAGGAAATTTATCGTATTTGTCGTATTTTGTGTAGAAGGGAGGAGCGTAGGAGGGACAAAGGGGAGGCTGGGATCAGGCGGCAGGACAGCATAGCTGTTCTTTCCCTGGAAAATATCGTTGTGTTCTGTGTAATGATCATATGGTCATACTTTAACGATTGTGAGAGGAAAGAAAACCCGATTGGAAAGAAGGTGAAATGAATATGAGTGAGCTGGGTTTTAGCCACTTTTGGCAATAGTCCAGCATGTCACGGCAGGGGACACCAGAAAATGGCATCACTCAATGTACCAATGTGGGGAATATATCCTGTGTA
>VKKT01010331.1:17318-29146 GCA_008038995.1 Haliotis laevigata | reverse complement strand
TGCCATATTTACTGGTGTCATCTGTACACATGTCCTAAATACATGCCATATTTACTGGTGTCTTCTGTACACATGTCCTAAATACATGCCATATTTACTGGTGTCATCTGTACACATGTCCTAAATACATGCCATATTTACTGGTGTCATCTGTTCACATGTCCTAAATACATGCCATATCTTGGGGTGTATTATGGTCAAATGGAACAGGATTCACCCAGCCCGGGTACCTGAGTTACCTCTCCCAGCCCGAGTAGGATGTGCACTGTACCTGCTTGATGATATGTATGTCTCAAGCCTCAGATCATGCAGACTGAATAGTGGTGATGTTATTTCAGACAAAGTGAGCGGCCACCGACCAGCAACAGGATTGTAGAGAGTGCCAGATCTCTGTCTCGAGTCTCTACCAGACCGACATCAGCAAGGTGAGTACAGTTGTGTATGGGGTTTCTGTAGGCACATTAAGATTTATCTTGCCTCACACATAAACGTCGTTTTCTGATTGGCTTAGCACTCTTCTATTATTTTCAATGTAACCTGCCTACAGGCTAGTAACATTTTCTATGTACCCCGCTGGGAATGCCGAACTCATTTGGTACTTTGTAGCAGTAATTCTTTATCTCGAATAACATTGAATGATGTACGGAAATTACCGATGTTTTTGCAAATGCAAATCGATGAAAGGGGGATAACTCTTGTTGTCTGGTACTCCATACTATGATCCGATATGCATGCTTCAAACAGTTCGAAATTACCATTGAGGTGTTCGGTAAGATAAATACGTTGTTCACTGGTCCCTCGGGGCCCATGGGTTGATGTACCCTCAATGTTTCTTTATGTTCGGGCTCAGGGAACATAAACAAACATCGAAGGTACATCAGCCCATGTCCTCCTAGAGACCAGTGAACAACTTATATTGTTTTCAGTTAATACCAACAGATCATTGACTTATATTGTAATAAGACCCTGATTAGAAATCATTAACACATGCTTGTTGTAAAAAGCGACTAACGGGATCAGGTGGTTGGGTATGGTGATTTGGTTGATGCATAAAAACATCTGCCAACTCTGTTGATCTTTGCTGAACATATTAGTCACTGGTCCAGACTATGTACAACCCACCATCATATTGTTGGATTATTGCTGGACAATCCTGCTGGATATACAACAAATATTTAATGATTCCCTGACTGTGGTTGTGTTGGTAGCAACATGAACGGCAACAACATGGTGTCTGGAATGGCTGAGCTCCAGTACCAGTGTCAGGAGTACCACACCATGATGCAGGTGGCTGACGTCGAGCGGGAGAAGCTATCCGAGCTGGTGCATGTTCTACAAAAGAGGTGACGAGATAACTACAAAGTTGTAGTGTTTCTTTCCTTTTGATGTTTAATGTGTGAACTTCATAAGGCACCAATTTACATTTTGCAACAAATGTTTCATGTACTTGAAATCCCACAAATCTTCCTCTTTCATCCCAATGTTTCAGGATTGTGTTGTACCTATTAACTTCACATGATAGTGAGAATTTCTTCTTCATAATTTCTGACCTTTTGAAAACATTTATGAACTTTAACTTGATGGAGGTTTCAGGAATGTAATTGATCGTGAAAACAGGAGGACAAATAGAGTCTGTGCTTCTGTATGTGATACTTATTCAATTCATTATGAAAAGTGAGAAAGTGAGAAGATTTTTCGGTAAACGTTGCCTTTATACCATTTTACTTCAGGATTGATGAAACATCAAGCAAAATGAATGACATGCAATCAGAGCTAATCCAAGAAAGGAAAAAGAATGTTGTATTAGAGAAAAAGCTTGGCAAAGCCAAGTTAGACCCAGCCCTAACATCCAGGAGTAGTGCTAATGTGAAGACAGGCAGAATGCAGACAGGCAAAACATCGGCCTCTACCGTCAGGGAGTCCATCACCAACCTCGACAATGTAGACAAGGTGGACCAAACAGAGGTCGAGGAACTCATCACTAGGTGAGTATACATTGCTTCATCAGATTGGAAAGTACTGAAAATACACAATCACTCAGAACTGTTGGCACTGGTACCCACAAATTAGGGCCAGTTAGCTGAGGCTCCACAAGTCAATGTGCTGAGTTGCCTCCCTTCAGTGTGCCAGAAACCTGTGGACAGGGGTTTGAATTCCTGATTAATTTTTTGGTTTGTTGGCTCCAAACCAGTGCGTGTCGGTTTTACTAAAGAGGTAAACATCCAAGAATGTCTTGCTCGTAAGGTTTTCCTTCCTCAACAACTTGACATAACATGATATAACTGAAATACTGTAAATGTATACTCACTCAATGAATTGAGACGCATGAATATATACAATGTTCAGGATTGATTTGGTTTAGTGTATTTATTTCAGCTGATATATTTAAATGTGATAAAATTTTATAGAAATGTTTGCATTGGTTCCAGTCTTGAAATCCAGCGTGATGAAAATGATGCCCTCAAGGTGGCGCTACAGAGCACTCTGAAGGCTAAGGAGGAGGACCTGAAGCTCTACAGCGACACAATGGATGAAACCAAGAAAGTATTCCTCCAGGCTCTCCGACAGTTCAAAGGAAAACCTCAGACAGCATCTTGATCATCAGCTACGAACACTAGGAATGTTCAGACACAACGCCAACTCACTATCTCATCATCAGCTACACATGCCCCGACAGCATCTCAGTCATTAGTCACAAGGTGTCCTTTCACTCATCCTATAAAAGTCTAGCAGAATTATTGTATAATATGTTGGACAGAAGAAGGTAGACTTGGTGAAATGTGATGTGCATAGTTTTCACAGATTGTGTTTTGTGGCACAGTTTGATAATACAGTGAAACATCCAGTCAGGAATCTGGTGGACATCTACGTACATTTTATATGAAAAATGAACAGTGCTCCATCCCATGTCACTGGTTAATCTTGGAAGCATTCCAGTTTTACAAGATGTCACTGTATTGAGTCAAAGACGGTCTGAAGCCACAATACTTCTGTATGTAGGTGTCTTGTGATAAATTCTGGTAGGTTCTTTACATGTTGACATGTTCGGAACATCACTGCAAGTTGTGAATATGGATGTCCCAAGCCTTTGACAACCCTGCTGATGCTATTGACGCTTTCTTGGCCAAATGTTTGTTTCTCGTTCATCACATGAAATGTTTTGTAAGACATTATTGTTGAGTTGATTGTAATCGTCTGTTATATATGTAGATACTATAAACATGGAAATGATATGGTCTTGCTCAAGCTTTTTTTCAAATATTTCATCCATCTCTGTTCCATATGTAACAAGTTGTCCTGTTTTGGATCAGAAAACAATTTGTGGTATGTCTGTGGAATTTGTTTTAATATGCTTTTTTTTCATTTTGCTTGAATTCTACAAATGAGTGTTCACAGAACAGACATTGATATAATTCTTCATGATATACTTAAGGGCGTTTACACAGAAATGCTAATGGAAAACTAAACTGATTGTTTATCTTTCTACTATTCCAAGGTTAAATTCCGTCCAAATTACATATATATTATGTATAATTTATTCAATAAGAGTGGGTCAGAGGTTATTGATGCAGTATTTTACTGAAACTTTTTCCCCTTCCTGTGAGCTTGTACATTTTATTCATGATCCTCCTCAAATATGTGCATTATTCTTGGGTGTCTGATGAAACAAGCATAATGCTGACTAAAAAAAGATCACAATTATTTCAAATATGAGACTTTGTGTATCCTTGCATACCTTGGGAACACAAGGAAAACATAAGACTATGGCCTCTCATGTCCTAGGTGGTGAATGTATTGCAGTCAACATGAACATGACATGCATCCAAACATATCAGCAACCTGTAGTCTCTTAGTTGGTGTGGGCTATGTAACATTAATGCAGACTTAAACATAAAAGGTTTGGCTTGGCTGTCCAGTCAAATGCCACAGAATTTTCAGTTTATTCAGTAATATTTTGCAGCAAGTCCACTGGGGATGCAGGTTCATCATCCTGCTACACAGTTTTACACAGATAATGTGATAGCCTCAGATGTTATTACATGTTTCATAAGAGGGATAGAGTTTGGTTTTATGCTGCTTTCATCATTATTCCATCAGGGGACACCAGAAATGAGCTTCACACATTGTCCCCATGTGGGGAATCGAACCTGGGTCTTTGGTGTGACGAGTGAACGCTTTAACAACTAGGCTACCCCACTGCCTCCATTCCATACTAGGAGGTGCTCCAAGAAGGTACAGGTGGCTTGTAGATTCTCTTCTGGCACTGATCATGCGAAGCTGTTTGCATCATTGCTGAAGCACATCCATTACCTTTGTTTTTATCACAAATATGATGTGAAATATGTATATTTATTCATAATGATATGCATCTACAGTTGTTGAAAGTGTTGTTTTTCATAAACGCAAAATGAACAAAAATACAATGCACAAATAAACTTGATTCCAAAGTTGTCTCTTGTATTGATTATTTTGTGACAAGCTGTGCTTCAAGGACTGTTCCTCTAGGGTTCCAGGGATGTAATAAGACCAGTGGCAATGACTGTGCATTGTGGCCCTGTGCTATGGAATGATGCTCAGGCAATCAACTTCTGGTCTGAAACTTTATCTACAGGATGCAGTATGTTGTAACATGATTGAGATGACTGAATGAAAGCTGTACAGCAGATGCAGATATTAGAGACTTAGTCTAATCAACTAATGCTGGTAAAATGTTGTGACTTACGGATCGTTAGACATGGCAGATATGATTGACGACTTGGTCTTTGTGTCCTGGTGGATGGTGGCTCACAATATCAGTTACTGAATTGTCCATTTCTTACATGATAATGTCAAGATGTTGGATCGGATATGGAGAACCAGGGATTTACCTTGAGTTCTGTATCTGAGGGTCCTTGGGACTCATACTCTTAATTTTCAGGGGTCCTGGACTACAAAAGATGGGTCCCAGACACTTAAATATTATGACTAGTACTGTTGTTGTATTGTGTATCATGATCCTGACATGAATTGTTGCAGTAATTAAATTGCAAATGATACCATAACCCAGCTAGTAGCAAACTCAGTGATAACTTATTGATATTTGATTGGAATTTTTACAATAAGGATTTGAACATTTTCTGCATCCCTGTGGATACGCTAATAAAGTTTGTTGCGTCCTTTGTCAATTTTTATGCTTATAGGATGCAGGAATACGCGTCCTGTAAATCCCTGGAGAATTACTGCCAAAATCTGTACATACAATCTAGAAATTCTGCTAATTAGCTGACTGATACCCTAATATACATTCCTATTCAGAGGGATATGTCAGTACAAACACGCTGACTGTATACTGAATTTGTCAATATGTAAACCCTGACATACAAAGGGACGAGTGAAAAGTTGTGAAACTAATTTAGACTGATTTATAATCATAACCCTCTCAATATTTGTACACTTGTGTCAATATTGGTGGGAATTTTTCCCGGTTTCATAAAAGACCTTTGCTTGGCTGTCCAGAAGTTCTTTAACCTGCTTACAGCTGCTCTGCCATCATTGTTTGATTGAAATGGATTATGGGTAGAGATTTCAGATGGTAGAATATACCAGATCATGAGAACAGGGTTGATGCTGAAGGATTTCAAAGTCACACTGGTGGATTGTAGCCATGGCAATGCCAAATATATTTTGACAGTATGGTTTTACACCGCTTTGAGCAATATTCTAGCAATATTACGGCGGGGGGACACCAGACATGGGATTTACATGTTGTCCCTATTTGGGAATCAAACCCAGGTCTCCAGCATGACGAGCAGATGCTTAAACCATTAGGCTGCCCCACCACTCTGCCTGATTTATGAACTGGTGCATCTTTTCTCTCCTTTTAATGTCTCCTGCCCTAAATTTCATTTGTAAAACTGTCAAGGTGCACAATAACATGCACTGTCTTTGTCTAATCTTAAAAAGACTGTTTGTCATTATGATACACAGACTGAAATGATGTTGGTCTCTCTTCCAAAAGACAGGGTTTCCAGACCATATCCTCATTTAAAGACACAGAAAAGCATGAGTTGTGTGTTAATTTAACAATATGGGTAAGAGCTGCATCCAACTGGTTGTAACAGGTGACATATGGAGTCTGGTGGTCAGACTTGCTGACATGGTTGATGAGTTTCATCGTACTCCAGTTGTGAGAATAAGTGTTCATGATGTCAATAGGATGGCTGTTTGGTCAAGATATATTTGTAAGACTGACATCATATATGGAAACTGGAATATTGCTGAGTGCAATTATGAAAAGATTACAAATTTGACACAGAATTTACATTTCAAGAAAAACTAAAATGTCATCAAATATTTTTTTGGACATTTTATTAACATAACATTATTGTTTGATCTCTGGTCCTGATGACATTTGTTACATTGTCAAACGTTTCTGCTACATGAATGGTGACACTGGTAACACTGAAGAACTAATGATCTTCACATGTTTTGAAGTCATAAGAACTGTCTCCATGTCAGAATCCCAATATTGAAAACAGTTTTGTAAGCAAATTCATTTTCCACAGTATAAACCTTTCTTTCCCAAATTTTATACATCAAACACAATAGGCTTCTCCTCTATCACTTGAACAGTTGACTTGTACAGCTGAGATTTGGAATATTGTCCTGCGTATGCTGCATATTCAGGCTGATGTTATAAACACATGAGAGATGAAAGTCTACATGATGAGGATGACTCTTGGTACACAGCTAGGTCTTCATGGGTTCACTGCCATCAGGGTTCTTGCCTTTCTTCTCTAGTTCAGCCCTGAAACAGACATGTAATTCAGTGACTTAACAGTTATTGGTGCTTTCTTTTGTCTTGAACATGTTCATCAAATATTTTAAGAAGTGAAAAAACATATGATCAAACCAAATCCTTAAATATTGTATGATCGTGTATGACAAATACCTGTCAAACACCTTATTAGTGATGAGTACTGGACTGAATTTTGTGGTGCAGTTCATAGCAATAATGATTCATGTATTGCAATACACACCACAAAATATTACATGAATTCTATCTGTAATTGGCTATCCCCTCAAACCTTTCTGACTTCTTACTTTGTTGGATGTTATGGTGGTCACGATAGATTCATAATAAACATTAAACACAGTAATCTGCTTGTAAATTGTTTGCCTACTCTATCAAAGGAAACACTTTCTTAATTTGACTTGTTGATAGTTGTCACTTTCGGAAACATTTCAAGCAAGATGAAGATTGAGCATGATTTTGAAATTCTCAACTCACAGGTTCTGTGATACATATTCATTATATTTCACATCATTGTACACTGGTAATACAGGCATATTTTTAATCAATACAAACAAACACTCAAAAGTTTATTCTTTGTTAAAATTTCATCAGTAACATTACTAATACGGTTGTTAATGTGTAAGACTTTTCTTCATGTCTGACAGTCATTTCTATCAAGAATACTGCATGTGATGACTGGTAGATAAAGGAATGGAGCAGTACCTGAGTTGTTTAGAGAAATCATCCTCAATATTGTCATCATCCCAGTTGTCTTCCCACACCTTCACATCTTCTGGGTCTTCATCCACAGCATCCCAGTCTGCCAATTACAAACAGTAATAATCAGTATTAAGCAGTGATATTATCAGGCCTACCATACAACGGTGAACAAATCATCAAAACTGATCTCATATACACCAAAACAGAACAAAAACCACCCAAACTGCAACAATATCCTCTAAAACCGAAACAATACATCTGTAATGGAAGACAAATCATTTGAAATGGAAACAAAACTCGCCTATCAGCTACAAGAGCACGCGAGTTCTTGAGACTGCTGAGAATGAGAGCACGGACAAGGGAATGAGCAGATTCTAATTCTATGGAGATAAGAGGACGAATGCAGCAATTCACTCTAAGATCAGAGAAGCATGTTCTGCACAAGTTGTTTATCTGGGCTTTCATGGACAGACTGGGATCCAAGAGTGTACCAACATGTTATTTCATCCTGTACTGAACCTAACACGATGCTGTACTACCTTGCAAAATGTTGTCACTTTTCCACTGGGAACCATTATTCAACGTTCACTTTCATTTCAGTGATTAAAGTAGAAAAAACTGCAGCCATATTCAACCTTGTTTCTGGCACGGGGTTGAAGCATCACATCAAGGTTCCTGTGTCATGATTTGTAGGCTAATGTTCAAAAGGCCATTCAACATGTTCAACATTTTATCAAGATATAGCTATTCGTCGGCTGGACAGTAATTATTTTTAGCCTATCCATGAATAAGCATTTATTATAAATACTAATGTCATTTATATGGTAAGAACTACGGACTTCCCCTTTTTGTTGAAGTAATTCAAAATACATGCTAAACAGCTTTCAGGAGGCTAGAACAGGCGAACCCGAACAGGTGACATGAAATTGAATGAGTAACACAGGGCAGTAGCCACATGGTGAATTCCGTTAACTCTGTGTATATAACCTGATAGCTTGGCCTACAGGTAGACATATTGTCGTTATGGCTTTTCACTGGTTATTACCTTCAGCTGGAAACTCCTCAAATTCGTCGTCTTCTTCTAAAAGACCTAAGTCGGGCTTCTTTTGTGGTTCGGCCGCCATGATGAAATGGAATGAAAAGATTAAAAGACGGACAAATCCGAAGACTACTAATGTTTGAAGCGCTCGTAATATCCCACTACACAGTCCTACATATTATAAGACAAAACCTGTACATCGATGATTGATTTACTTGCATCAGATGGAAAATGGACTAAGAAATCACGAATCCTATCTGCGTATCGTGGGTGCCAGTCAAATCGCCCCAGCTACAAAATGCCCTAACAAATCTGTCAAAATGTCCCTGATTTTTGGTCAAATTGCCCCAGGTTTGGCCCCAGGGGGTAGTCAAAATGCCCCAATTTATTAAAAATGATGAAATATATGCCATACATGTTGAGTTTTTGTCAACTTAGACATTATATTCTTCATTTGATATTATATAGTAATATTTCTGATAAATGTTCCATTAGTAAACTAATAAGAGCAAAAGTAATTTTCATGTAATACCAACATTATTTGCATGTTTTTAATGCTTTTGTCAAGAATTACAAGAATAAAATGAAATGTTTGTATAATATGTTTATTGGCCGTAAATGCCTAGTTTTTGTCAACTGGGATATTATAATCCTCATATAGAAGTTATTAAGAAATCACATGTCTTTCTTCCTTTTTTTCTGTGGCAGCCCCAGCACTGTGGAATAGTATCCCTCTTGAAGTCAGATCTACAAACTCAATTTGCTCTTTCCGCTAATCCTTGAAAACATTTTTAATCTCCAAGAACTTTTAACTTCTGCATTGTTTCATGTTTCTATTTATGTAAAGCACCACTGAGCATGTAACAAATGTTACAGATTCTATTACTTTTGGGGTTGAGTCCTATCCGGGATTTGGTCTTTTTTTTACTTTTTGTTTGTTTGCTAATTTCAAACAGAAGAAGTTAAGCTTAATCTTTCACGTCATAAGGATTTTAATGACCCTACTTTTGTCCTTATGCTGTTCCCCAATGCCATTCTCCGATGGTAGCTGAAACCTTAATCACACAGTATCACACTTCGGGGGAAGTTGTTCTGTTGTGTTGGGAAATTTCATTTGTTCGGCCTGGTCTCGGTTAATTGATCCGGATGTAGAAGAAATATATTCTCTCCGAGAGTAGAGAGTTCTTTCAACTTATCTCCCCTTGTTGATTCCTCGCGCCGTACTGTTCTGAGTGAGGATTGTTTACAAGAGGATATTGTTTTAATAACGTTTTGTCAGCCAATGTCTGTTAAAGTTTCATGAGGAGCAGACTACATTTTGAGAAAGACTTTTGCCCCTACCCCCCTTAAATTTTGAAAATCCCTAACCGAACCCTAAAGTTAAACCATAAGTTGGCATAACCCATATTTTATATTCTCTGAATATGTGTATCTTTTTCCTCATCGTTAAAATTTGGAGTGGGTGGGGGTGGGTAGTAGGGGCGGAAGTCTTACCAAATTTGGTATAACGAATCATTTTCAAGTATTTCCTTTCACACTTTGTCAGTGTCATATAACATACTCTACATTACATTGTTAAGAGTCGTTAATTGTTATTGCAGAATAGAGAACCCATGAACACTTGTCCTTCCCATGGCACGGGAAAAAAAACAGTCTAATGCTGAGTTGTTGCGGCTGACGTCATGTCCAGTTGTGTTCGCTGGACTTATAAACCAGTGGTCCTCCCTAAACTGGACACCGTCTCATCTCGCCCAGGTGCTTCAAGGAAAGACATACAGGTGCAAAATTGCACCCAGGAAGAGCAAAGGTATAGGACTATATATCTTGTCTATTTTTACACATTAACATACTCATGGAATTTTGAAAATGTGCACACATGATCTATGAATACCAGTGTGTACTTGTAGTTTGTAAACAATAAAATAACACTCATATGGTCCATTTTAGAAAAGGTGTGGGAAACCGACTGTGCTCACATAGAGGCATCTCTGGCTGACTTCACTGATTGGACAGCTGGTAATACAAGGGCAGGTAACCCCCTCCACCATGTCTCACTCAGGGACTTCTCATGTTACGTGGACTACAAGTACATGTCTGACATGTTTGAGGACTGCAGTGACTTGTTGAAGGTAATTAGTACTC
The DNA here is from genome assembly GCA_008038995.1 of Haliotis laevigata. Taxonomy (NCBI): domain Eukaryota; kingdom Metazoa; phylum Mollusca; class Gastropoda; order Lepetellida; family Haliotidae; genus Haliotis; species Haliotis laevigata. The sequence goes on along the minus strand of VKKT01010331.1, from coordinate 18,470 downwards.
TAACTGACGCAAAATTTGTTTCTGAGAGGACCAAGACAGATAATGTGCATTTGAAAAATTCTGAACAAAGCATTATCTGAACATTATAGGTCACTTGTGAAGATTTGGGCCTCCTTTCACAAAGAACTAAGGTGATTGTAAGTCACTTAGGTAACCTTATTAGTGCAATGTTAAAGTATGGGAGTTAAGGTTAACCTTAGTAAAGGTTGCTTCGTGAAAGGAGCCCCTGGTTTGGAAGTCGTCTTCAGACACCCATGCTTTTCAGACCTGTTGACTTGGTTAACTTGGTTTTATAGATCGATGCTCAGAATGTCGATCACTGGATAGCCTGGTCTAGACTAGAACATTATTACTCCTGTTTATTTATGTTCCAGTCTGTGGACTGGTCAGTGTTTGGACTGAGTGGACGTGACGGCAAGGACAGCACCATCTGGATAGGCAGTGAGGGGGCCTCAACACCATGCCACTATGACACATATGGCTACAACCTGGTGGCACAGATCCACGGCAGGTAGTTGACCATAGTGTATGGATACTCAGGGAATGTACCAACATGTAGCAATGTTCCAGCTGTATCACGTACAGCAGCCTAACAATAATCAGTTGATCATAGCATTCTAACCTTGCATGTAAACCTTTGCCAAAAGATGTCTATGGTGTGTAGGGTTAATGAGCTTTTGTCAGTGTGCAGAGTGTATGAAGTGTGGATGGTGTGGTGAATGGTAAGTTGAGGGTATGAGTTGTACATAGTTTTATGTGTTGCCGCTATGGTGGCTTCTTGTAATGAGAGCTGTATTTGGTTCCAGAAAGAGATGGCATCTGTTTCCCCCTTCGTCCACAGAGGCGCTGTACCCAACACGTCTACCCTATGAAGAGTCTAGTGTCTTCAGCGAGGTCAATGTTGGACAGCCTGATCTCGGTAGACATCCTCGGTTCAAGGTATTCACCACACATGACACACAAGATGTAGTACTGTGTTAATTGTTTAATGTCAGCTTGTTAAATTGATTCAGTCTGAAAGTCATAGTACATTACAAAGGTAAAACAGAAAGGCTATGTCCTGAAAGACATTGCCTTGTGTAATGAAAGGTTTGAACATGTATGTCAACATGAGTATCCTCTCTTGAAAGAGGGGCGGTGGGGTAGCCTAGT
>VKKT01010323.1:14811-26109 GCA_008038995.1 Haliotis laevigata | reverse complement strand
CTACTACTACTACTTCTTGTGTTGTCGCTAATACTACTACTTCTACTACTGTTACGTGTTGATATCTGCTTTGATGTCAAGATTGTAATATTTGGCCAATTCAACCAGTTCAGAAGCTTTTAGCAATGACACTTGTTCCATAACTGGGGGGTGGCTAAGAAACGTCTCTGGTTACTTTGATGGTGTGTTGCTGCACCAAATTTCGATGACCATCCTTTGAACACAGGGTGGCCTTGGACAACAATGCTAGGCCACATCGTTCTTGTGGTTTCTTACGTAAAGAGACGGCGGCAACTCTACCTTGGCCCGTCAGGATCTCAATCCCATAGAACATGTTTTGGACATGATGGATTGCAGAATACGCCAGAGAGATCTCCAGTACAAAATATTCATGTATTAGAACAAGCCCTTTATCACTTATGGATCTTAATACTGCGACGTCAAATTCAACGTGTGATACAGACAATAAGCTAGAAGGAGGGTCAGGGATGTTACTGCAGTTGGTCGAGGTTACACCAGATATTGACATCGTGCTCCGTTATCGTGCTCCGTTCCTGAGGACTGCATACCAGAATCTTGAAAATGACCGCACTCCTTAGCTTATTTGAGTATTATGTATATAGTTCATATATATAGTAACATCAGTTCACATTGCCATTTTATGTATAATGTGTTACTTTGGTCTGAATAAAATCTTTTTACGCAAGGGAACATCCTGTTACTGTCTTGGAAATGGCCTATCAAGTTGGCAGCCCCACATTACTGAAGACTATACGACAGAGATCCGATGTCCTGGTGATTACGACGAGTGGTGTGGTAATGACAGGATTGTGACTATATACAGGAAAGGTAAGACTGAGCTTGAAATAAACTGACATTCAATTTTCAATTTAATTTCTTTATTATTTGTTTGAAATATAACATACAAGAAAACAACGTCACCTGTACCGTTGGACGTAAGAACGCTTCACACAGCAGTGAATGCACATGCATGGGGGAAGTTTTAACGCGTGATATGTGTCTCTTGTATAAGCATGCAAAGTTTCAGTCATGTAACTACCGTGGTTTCTGAAACAACCTGTCTCCATTGCAGGAATACAATATATATCAAGGAGCCTTATGATGGATAAAAACATATTTATGAGACATTAGAAACGCACCAAACTAAAATGCACCGAATATGCTCAGATATCATGGGTACATTTCAGTCTGACGGGGATATTTCATATTTTATGGGAGGTGCGTTTCTATTGTTGTTCAGTATACTAATATAAAGACTTCGATGTAGTTTCTCAGGAAACCTGTCCCCATTACATACAGGATTTATTAAACACATGTATCAGGGGGCGTAACTCAACTTGATATGTAATTCTTAGATAACCACAAATCGGAAGATGTAAACATACTCCATTTCAGTCACAGTTAATTTGGTTGGAACATTTCGGTAACCATTGATTGCAAAGTTTAATTCGTGTGATGTCAGTAGTTTCTGAGTAGTCCCAACTGCAGACAAAATGCTCTAAGTAGGAAACACTAAAATAACTAAAATACCATATCATCAAAAGGCGATTCTTCTGCATGTGTAATACATAATTATGCATCGTACCAGTCTGGCCCAGGAAACGAAATGGAAAGATGGGAGATAGACAGCGACCATTGCTATATCACCGTCCAATTTGTTTGTTGGGAAATTGAACCCAGAATTTCATTATTTGACTATTTAAATGAAATAAAAATGCATTTGCAAGCTTTCAAGACGATGCAACAAAACGCCGACATGATCACCAACCGGCCCTGTTCGTCATATATATACGTAGAGAAACAAATAAAGGAACACAGGAAAATTCAAGTGTTACTTTAATATTTTCTAGTTTTCAGCACCAACTTTGAATGGCCCTGTGGTGATGAAAACTGGAAAATAATAAAGGAACACCTGAATTTTCCTGTGTTCCTTTATTTGTTTCTCTACGTATATATAATTTTAGTTCTTAATCCATAATCTTCTAATAACGAGATCTTGCCACTATCTATCCACTAGAATCTCATGGTCTTATTTATACGGAAGTGTCCATATCTGTCATAAACCAAGGCAAGGTGAAGTATCTTGCCACACACAATGGGTCGTCATGCCACCTAAGAGAACTGCTACTGCTGATTCCAAGACCTGATTCTAGTGCAGTGTTGAGAGCCAATGACATTCTACGTGTGTCATCCCAATGTCTGTTCTTGAGGGTTTCTCCAAAGTTGTCAACAACCCCGACTAATATTGGTTCAATGTGAACCATGTTCTGCTGGTCTCTAAAGTCTGCTGGTTGCTAGTCGTAACGTCGAGGTCGAGGGCCATCTTTAACATATTGTGATATCAAAGTATCCTGACAATGCATCACAATACTATATCATGAGTGTATATCCTGCAGTAGTTTTTTTCATATTTTGATGAGACTATATACAATGAGAAGGAATAAAAATGAAACCTTTCATCTCGGCTGCTAGCATTGAACTCGAAAATATATCTGATTTCCGCCACTTTTTACACCTTGATACTTCGTCAAAACACAGGCAGACCTAACATGTACCAAATTTGAGAACTCAGAAACATATCTCTTACAGTATAAACAAGAATTTAACCAGTTACAAAGTAAAATATATTACTCGTACATGCAATCTCTATTTACCGATTGATCGAACGATGGTGGCGTAGTTACTTCTGCCATTGTCACTGGATCCAGTACAATATCTCCTAGGTTACCAGTTAACAGCTCTATTTCCACAGCATAAGGAAATGAAAGGATCCTCTATTTTGAATCCCTTATGATGAAAGAATCACGGTCAATCAAAAGATAACTATTTCAAAGTTTCAACCTTCAACCAATCTTTTTATAAATGAGTTTTTATTAATATGCTGATTTTTTAAAAAACGAAACAGAACTGATTGAATTGAGATAAATGGTATTTTAAAGTGTTTTGATCAAATTAGCTTGGATTGCTTGTGGCTATATCCGCAAAGTGGTTACACTATTGAGAAATGATTGTCCCATGAGAGGGTATGTAATACCACGACATTCAAAGTATATTTATTACTATCTTGTCTTTAATCGTATATTTTCATTTCATTCATGGAAGGGATGATGTTAATTTAGCTGAGGCCCATACAGATAGCAGAAGTAGTGTAAGTCCCCGTGGTCTCTAGTCTCGTATTGTTGCGAATGCTAGTTTTACTGTTCATTGTCGACAGGCATCTATATCTATATCTAGGTTTGTTTTAATCAATATACAACTTACGAAGACACAATATAGCTGAAATACTGCCGATGTAAATTAAAAAATATTTACTTACTCACTCACTCACTCACACACACTCTAAACAGTGTAATCTATTCTCGGAAGGGCGTAGCTCAACATTGCAACACTTTATTTTCCTGTGCCAGTTTTTGTAACAGGTATGAATGTATACGTCGTGTATTGATGACAGCACGTTGCATTAACAGTGCAAGAATCTTGAATGCGATCTGCAAACTTGTTTTACCTCAATAGTTCTAATAGCATCTTAGTTATGTGTCGAATCTCACCCATTTAAACCTTAACTAATACATCATCTGATATATATCATGTTATGTCACTTGTATGGATGTGGGTAAATTTTCTGAGTTGCCTTAGTCAGTATTTCTTCAAATCAGGAATGGGATTTGCGGTAACATTCTAAGCCTAGATGTTTTTAGTAACATGCCAGATGTTTTTTGTTGGGTGTATTTTATTACAGATGCCACAAATGTACGTCTCTCAAGGAATGGGAAGTGTGCTTATGTCGAAAAGTTGTACTGGAAAGGACAATGGTACCAAGCATATCGTCTCGATGGAACCTGTGACCAGAAGAGGTTATACCTATGTGCAGACGCAAGTGGGAATATTCTATAGTCACATATATAATAATTAAGTTATCCTAATGTATTAAGCCAGAGTAATAACTACTTGCTTTCTATTCATCACGGTTAGTTCCCCTTGACATTGTTGCCTTATATCACTTTAAGATACACGACAATTGCATGATGCTTCTTTGTATAGGGTTTCGGCTAAACTGAAATATGTTACATAACACTAATGTTTGACAGTGTAAAATCAAGGACAGTTACGTTAACATATGTCACTAGTCATCAGTAAAGTGTCTGACAAATAATAATTCTGTATTCGTCATCTCAAACATACTCATTGCCTTCTTATTTAACAGTCTATAATCGTCGAATGCCTCTAGATATGTATTTACTGCTAGAAAGCTCTATATCACTGATCCTAAGGTACATAAAACATATTTGACAGTGAGAAGTTATGTTTGAAACAGAAATCATAATCTGCCATCACCCTACATGTATGTCTCAATGCTGGAATTACGTGATTTCAGAAGTGATCAAATCCGTACATTTCATCTGGTAATTTATTATGGTAATGCACAGAGTAAAAATATACACATTCAAGTCATTCATGAATTCATCTGTCGAACTAGCTCCATATTTTAGAAAACAAGAGTCAGTGATCGATCAGGATCAATCTGCATTGCACGACCTCTCTGGCAAATATTGTGTTGAATTCCAGGATGGAAGGGATAGACCAGAGATTAAAGCGTTTGCATATTCCGCAGAATGCCTGGTTGCATGGTGTGTGTGCAGGCTATTTCTAGTGTCCCTCTCAACAACAGAATAGAAGGGTGCTTAAGATACAATATCTCGCATTTCGAAGTACTCTGATAAAGACTAGTATTAAAGAAAATTCCACCATTCTGTACGAAACAATGAATGAATGAATGAATGAATGAATGAATGAATAAATAAATTAATCTTTTTATTTCCTCCAGAGTTGACATCCGAAGATTTGCAATATCCCCGATGTTATTCAGAGCAAATACATGATGTTTGTATATCCATAGTCCTAGTAATGCAAGCTGTATAAATAAATATTTAATATATGTACATAAATGACAGCTATTACTGCACAACAGATGAAAAGAGAGGATGGTCTAATACATTTTTCACATGAAGGACACATGTACAGAATAATGATTATACATTTTCCCAGATAGTATGGCTTACAATTCCAGATAATGTTTGTGCTAAACCCAAAAATAGCACAAGCATCTCATTTTCATCCAAAAGTTCAATTTGAACATAACATCCAGTTTGTCAATGAGGGTGGAGAGTTTGTTAGTTATTTGTTTTATCTAGCGTTGCACGCACAACTAAGGTATTTCAGCCACGGGGTAGTACACTTATCAAGAATTGAGGGGGAACAAAAAATATAAATTTTGAAAGACTGGTGTTACTACCCCAACAAAAAACCAACAAAACAAAGAAAAGCGGAGTATTAAGGGAATTTTAAATGGAAGGCCGAATTAGAAAGGTAAAACATATGAAAGGGTGGAGAATGAACTCAATTAAGTTACTTAATACTTACAGTGTAAAAGTACATGTCTGTCATAATCAAAATCATTTTGGAACATTCTGAAGATGTAATTGGTCTGGAAGCTAAGAGAGTATTTGATGCAACATCTAAGATGAGGATAGGTTAGTGCTAATTTCCATGGTACATGTATATACAGCTTAAGTTTTGAATGAGTTGGTCTGTATCTGACAAGATCTTCTCTCATTAATAATCCGCGTTTCCTCTTGAAGTATTTTGCGTCACATACCAATTCTTCTCCATCCGGTTTTACAAGGGAATGTTCCAGTAATGATAAATGACACTTCTAAGGTTGTATTTATAAACAGTATCACGCACATCATTTCAGAGGACAGCACAAGGTACCACACGCGAGTTGGTTACATCTACTCAGATTATGTGACCAATGTTTCCCCGGTCACATTACGGAGCAATTCTGCATTTGGTTGCGATCTTAGGTGTGGATACCGCCATCGAGTATACGGACTTCAGGTAAACAAATGCAATACAACGCTATCTGTAATCATTAGACATCTATAAAGAATAAGCAAGCGAGCAGATTCCCTTTTCCGACTGCAGCATACTTTTATGAATTATTATAAGGTAATGTTGCTGTGGTTATTGTTTCCTCTTTGTTACTACTAGTACTCATGCCGCCGCTACTACTACACTCTTGAAAAAATAGAAACGCATAAGCCATTTTCAGAAGAATGGGTTGCGTTTACGAGTATTTATTTCATATAATTTCAATGGTGAAAATTCACACGTCTAAAGAAAAATAGGACACCAACACAACAGCAACCTTTATTGTTGTGTTTCCTCAAGATGGCGTCAGTACTTTGTATGTCAGTACTCTGTATGGACACCATTGGTTGTAATTACTGGTCGGAACCATCTCTGCACACACTGGATAAGTCGACGAAATCGCTCTTGCGGAATGCTTCCCCACTCTTCCTGCAATGCGATGGTCAGTTGTGGAAGTGTCTCTGGCGTGTTTTGACGTTGACGTACACGTCGATCGAGTTCATCCCATAGGTGTTCTATCGGGTTTAGATCTGGTGATCGGGAAGGCCATGGCTAGACACTGACGTTGGAATTGACAAGGTAGCGGACCGTGACGAGTCCAGTCTGTGAAGTAGCGCCAACATCGCGACTCCCCAGCATCAAGGCGCCCTATGGCGATGTTTGGATGGCGGCACTCTGTCGTGGCATGATGATTTCCTCTTTTCCAGGCCAAAACGAATGACAAATTTGCTTTGTATGGCTTCTTGGTTTTTGCGAATAGTTCTTCAAACACTTCCAACACAAGGGAAAATGTTAAAATTGCCTCGTTTTGGCGCTGAAGCTGTTTACAGTCACACAAAGATGACGTTTTTTACTGAAATAGTATATTTGTATTGTTTTTGCCGCAGCTACATGAGGCCAATATTCTTAAAATGACCTATGCGTTTCCTTTTTTATGTGTGTACCGTTACGTGTTGATGTCTGCTTTGATGTCAAGGTTGTAATATTTGGCCAATTCAACCAGTTCAGAAGCTTTTAGCAATGACACTTGTTTCATAGGGCGATGGCTAAGAAACGTCTGAGGTTACTTTGATAGTGTGTTGCTGCTCCACATTTTGATACAATAAGGAGGAAGGTCGGGGATGTTACTGCAGTTGGCGGATGTTACACCAGATATTGACATAAATACATAACTTCCTGAGGACTGAATACCAGAAAATGACCGCACTTCTTAAGTTAACAGCAATACAAATGGAGTCATCGTTTTGCTAGAATACCTATTCAGTTGTTCCTTAATTAAGGGTAAATTTATCCAGGTAGTAAGTAAATTGAGGTTTGGATGAATGTCCTTGCTATGGGTAATGATTGGCATATTGATATTATGAAAACTATGGGATTTTACTATACCTTTTCCATGAGTATATATGCATATATAACGCAATTGGTGAGATATCTGTTTACACGGACATCAAATTGTATTTACCTTGAACCATCATGATAATGTGTCTCCCCCTTCAATCTACTGTTGCATTGTTTTGATCAATTTTAAATTCCTACCACACTGGACTAGTGTTCTAACGTCAAAAACATTTACCGCTATCGCGTGCATCCTCTCAAGATCTCGGACATTCATAGTGCATGTTCTGGAACTCATGTTGAATATGTGTTAATCATCCAAAACAGTGTTCCACAGGAGATATTGCTTGTGTGAGATCAAACAATATCTCCTACGAGAAATAGTTTTAATAATAGATTTTGTACAGTGCCCTGACGTCATCAATTACATGACTCACGATGCTATGACGTCAAAAACAGATGACATCACAATACTATGACATCGCTGCACTGCAAGTCTAACAATGGCAGTACCATGTTGGGAGACTAATGAAACTGTTGAGACTGCTGAAAACTAATGAAGAGTGATTTTTGATGATAAACAGAATCTCACTCTCGTGTCTTCTGATATAAAAAATATCAGCAGTCGTTGATAAAAGTAAAAATATCCTCGGCCTCGGATGTTTGTAACTTTGTTATCTCGTGGTGATATATTTTATATCAATGGACACTCGGGTGAGATTCTCTATTTTTTCCACGTACATACATGATGTCATTACCAATGTAAATTGAAAACAACTGTAAACAGATGTGAGGTAAATATTTGCCATACTATATATTGTACACATGATATGTGTTTATTTCGTAAGGGGGACACAGGTCTATGATACAGATATTTGTTATATACAGAAAGCTTGAAATAATTGCTAACAATTATGAAAAATGTATATTAATATCATTGCACTGTCTCGGTAAATAAGCCTGATGTTATTTTGGTCTGAATGAAATCTCTTTATGCAAGGGAACATCCTGTTACTGCCTTGGAAATGGCTTATTAAGATGGCAGCCATACATTACTGAAGAAAGCCGTTCGGCAGAGATGCAATGCAGTGGTGATTACGACGAGTGGTGTGGTAATTACTGGGGTATGACTATATACCGAAAAGGTAAGACTAGACTTATTCATTTTATTACCTTTATTATAGTATTGTTTGAAACAAACAAGAAAACAATGTCATCTCTAAACCTGCCTTAGAAAGTTTGTGTATTCACTCAGCAGTGAATGAATATGCATTGAGGAAGGGAAAGACCAATTTAGGCATAAAGTTTTAACTCGGTCTTGACAAATAACTCTAAATGAGTTATAGTCATGTAACTCCAGTTGTTTCTGAAACAACGTGTCCCCATTCCGGCCGCTGTGTACTATGTGAAACAATGTATACTATTCACGCTTTGCTAAGGATCAAATCATGCATTCAACAGAAAACTATGTTGTGGGGTCAAATTTGGTTTAAATATATCAGCTTATTGTAAGCATGGTTCCTAGGTTTCAGAATGTCATTGCATCTTGTGGATCCCATACCTGCTATTGGCAGGTGTTGTTTATTAGTCAATGACTCGTTCCATGATTTGCAAAATGATTGATTGGTGCCATGAAAACCATTTTTATGGTTACTAATGTGTCAAGTGCATAAGGTTAAAATAAAGTGACTGTCTGCCTAAAGATACATTGCCATATTATTATTTATGCAATGGTTTTAAATGGATACAATTTCAAATTATAAATCTACGTTTAAGTAAAGTTGTGGATTTTTGTGATCCTTATCAAAGTGTGAGTAGTATATATCGAGGAGCTTAACGTTAGAAAGACAACTGTTTTTGTTGTTGTTGTTCTTACATACTAGTAACCACAACTCTGAAGATAAATACATACGGTATTTCAATCACAACTAATATGGCTGGAACATTTCGGTAACCATTGATTGCAAAGTTGCATCCATGTAACTTCAGTAGCTCTACACTCTTCCAAAAAAGAAACTTGACATGGGACAAATTTGAATTTTAGGAAAATATTTGACACAAACCAATCCATGCTGAATCCCAGCATATTGGGGAAATGAAAAAACGTAACGTTACATATTGGGGAAATGAAAAAACGTAACGTTACACTCACGTCTGTAGTGAATCGTTAAAACCCACCCTACATGAAATGCACGAGCATCATAAAATTGTGTATCATCCTGAGCTGAAGCCTATGACTGTAGGCTTTAAAAAGCCACATCAATGGTACTCCACATGCATTGCTTAAGCCACTATAGACGACACGAGACTGAAAAGACTGACAGAAGCCCAACGACACAACGCCAACGGCCGTTTACAAGGACGGACATCGCAGCATGATGTGGCAAGGCACTTCAGCGTGTCCAGACAGACCATCTCAAACCTATGGACCCGATACAAAAATACTGGGAGTGTTCATGACAGACCTAGGTCAGGTTAACCTGGAGTTACCGCCGCCGTCCAGGATCGTTACATCCGGTTGAAACATTTTCGTTCAAACAGCACGGCTGCATCATCCACAACATTCCAAATCCTGGACTGCTCCGAATCTCCGACCAGACAGTGCGCAATTGGCGATGGAAAGCCAGACTTTTTGCCAAAAGACCAGTTCAACGTCACGTCGTTCTCTACATCAACGTGATCATTGGAGCATGATAATGCGCGACCTCACGTTGCACGTGATTGACAGGTCTTCCTCCAGCAAAACAATGTTCAGTTGTTACCTTGGCCTTCTCGATCACCGGATGTGTCCACCACTGAACATTTATAGGATACTCTTGATTGACGCTTGCGCCAGCGTAATCCGCCACCTCAGACACAACAAGACCTGCACACAGCACTTCAGGAAGTGTATCAAAACATTCTTCAAGACAGCATTCGGCATCTCCTTTCGTCTATGGGTCATCCCTGCCAAGCTATTATCGATGCTCATGGTGGTCACACTCTGACCAAGCGGCTTTAATAGCCCTCTGTGGTTTTACCAAACACTTTCTGGATAATCATGTTTTGAAATTTGTAAAGTGACGATTTTACTGCCACTGAGCAAAGATGTCATGTTTGAATCAGTTATATGCACTCAGAAAGTAAACTTCAAAACAGCATGTCAAGTTTCTTTTTTGGAAGAGTATTTAGAGAATAACAAAAGACGTACGAGTGATTACGGGAAATATGCCCGAGTTGAAATAATGTTATTTTAACTCAGGCATATTTCCCGTTATCACTCGTACCTCGTTGGTTATTCTATTTATTACCCATAATGTAATTTAAAAAGAAGAACCGCGAAATAAAATAAAAACACCCGGAGACAGACTTGTGACCTCAAATAGGCTAAATCGTATTCCTCCGCGTATTAAACTCCAGCTGTAATAACATAACTACGCTATGGAAAATAGTACAACGTAAAATCGCTTTAAAATACAACAAAATATTTTTTTGTGGAATAATTTATTAACATTTGTTAATATGATAAAACTGATCTTTTAAATGCAACATCATTGAACGTAATAACAGCTAAAACGTTGTTTGATCAAGTCAGTGCGCCGGAGCATCGTTCAGTCACGACTGACGTGTGTCTAGTGACAGGGTGACAGTGTAGTGGAAACACACTTTGGCAAAAACCTGTCAATTTTGGGGAAAGTCAACGGTTAAAAGTTTGGAAATCTTAAATACAACCATCCCAACTAGAAAAGTTTTTCTGTCAACAAACCAAACAGGTTTTAAGATTAAACAACATTTTGTTCTGTGGAAGGCGTGTTACAGTCACGTCATTGGTCCCAGTACAGTACAGCATTTCCAAGAAGGATAACTCTAGTCGGAATCCGAGTCAATGATTAGGAATGCGTGGTTAGGAATTAGGAATGCTAGGATAAAATATTCATTCAGCAATGATTCCGACAAGAAAGAAGCTGTTTTCTGGTTCGATGTCATGGACGCGGGGGCAGATCAATTCACTTGTCACATTTAAGGTAACGC
>VKKT01010308.1:32715-44718 GCA_008038995.1 Haliotis laevigata | reverse complement strand
GACTTTATCACATACAATACAGATTTGAATACAAATCTTCCTACCTCAAGGAAACATTCCAAGGAACATCAAAGGCCAGTTGTTCCAGCTTCTGTTGGCTTCTGAATGATTCTGCAGAGCCAGTTTACTAAATTGAGTAATTTATTACCCAAATCAAGATGGTACAAGACACTGTAATGCTTCCAGTATCATCATCAGTCAACAGTAAGTTGCTTCATGAGACGTTCTTTAGCTTGTTAATCAAAAGATCAATAGTTCAATGCTTTCCTTTTGACGTTCTTTTTCTGATAGAGGAATACAATTACAGGTTTCAGGTATTCTAGACAACACATAAGAATGACTCCAAATGGCAGCGTATTCCTTGGCCATGAATAAATGATTCCAGCAGTTCCCTTAATAGATTTGTACGTCCAGAAAACTCATTTATCTAAAAGATATATATTAAGAAGAAAACATTTTGTGTTTCGTATTACATGTCTATTTGTGGCACATGGCTGACATGCACATAATATTTCTCTATTTTTTTGCCTCAAGCATAACTCTAGCTGAAGATTTAATACCACAGCAACAAAATACTTAATTGTATATGTTGGTTGGGATTTGAGGAGATTTTCTTTTGAAAGCAATCTCTCAACATGGTACATTAAACTTATTCATATGAACCCCTTAAGAATTCCTTCATTAGAACAATTAATACTAACCCTTCATAAAACGTGAAACATTACCTGAGTTCAGATATTGTCTTCACATAATTAATCAAAATGTTTAACATCACTTATAAGTCTCTACGATATTGTCTTCTGCTGTTTTCGTCATAATTTCTTTCAAAAATTATCAAAGATCTAAATGAACTTTTTTTACTACTTGTCAAATCAGGCTAAGGCACAAAATGACATCAAATTTACTAACACTGCATGAAATCCCACTGCATTGTAATCAACAACAACAATAATATTGAGAATGTGTCCTTACTTTAAGACATAGAGTCCCGTATCCTGAAGTGTTAATCTGTCCCAACATAGTGACAGATTGTCAATGTCCATATCAAAGATCAACATGGACAAGAGCAAACTAGCCAATCACATCAACAAGTATATTTGGGGACATGTACCTACATGCATGAGAAGAGTCATTATCACATATCTGCACATGCTATTGACAATATCCTACACATTCACACCTACGTGATACTGGTCTAAGTGGCTTGATACACAATCAATGCACAGCAATGTTGGCACATGTGTATATGATCAATGTCAGTACAGAGTCTCATCCCAATGTAAATAAGGCTAGGAAGGGGCCAACCATTTAACAAAATGAGGGTGTGGACAGGGGTTTTGTTTCTAAAAAATAAAAAATATCAAAAGAAATATAAAAAAACAAAAAAATATTCAAACAGGCTTGAGGTGTTTTTATCCACAAGATATTCTTTTTCAGTATATCAAGCGTGTGTTTATAGTTTTACATAAAAAAATTAATGTTAAGAAAGGTTATGTTGTAAAAACATCCCAGAACCTCCCCTAGAACATCAAACATCAGGCTCACATATATGTTAGTGTATCTGCTACAGTGACCCCTTAATCTACACAGATTGGAGGTATTTAGTTGACCTGTTTGTCATGCAAGATGATAATGTGGTGAGTGAAATATTCATGTCTCATTGTTAAACGGAGAAGTTATTCAGGCATGTTCCATGTTGAAATCGATCTCATGAGATATGCTTTCAGATTAATTCAAGCATGATTTATGTGCAATATGAACCATTGTGTACACTGAAATCTAAATGCCTGTAGCATAATGGTGGCGATGGTTCAGTGCTGAGCACTGTGATAGGATCATCGGTGCCTGTCTGTAACTGACCCGATAGATAATCCATAGGAGTTTCATATATAATCAGAAACAAACAAGAGCAACATATGTTATATGAAGACCATCTGACTGTGTCAAGCTTCATTGCGTCAAAAACTTTCTGATGGCGCAAACTGAACATGAAAATAATCTTTTTGTTGTTAATTGTAAATTGTTAACAAAGAAACTCAAAGATGAAATCAAAGTGAAATTTTCAATTTACAAAATGCTACTTTTACCAATATTGCAGATGGTTCTTGTTGGGGGATACCAGGAATGGACTTCACACATTGCATAAATGTGGAGAATTATACCAGGTCTTTGGTGCGTCAAGCTGATTCCTTAACCACCTAGTAATCCCAGGACAACCATCAACTGAGGTTTATGTGACATACCAAGATGAATGTTTCCTATGAACAACACATTTGGGTATCCAGTGGCAGGATATGTCTCGGCTCACCTCTGCTTTGTGGGAATATAGATCGTGAAGGTTGTCTCAAAGAGCTCCAGAGGCTGCTAAACTGACAACACCAGCTTAGAACTGATAGAACCACTGTGGGTGACCACAGGTGACACCATTCCATTGGTTGATTTACTGTTATTTCACAACCATCAACAGAGAGAGATGCTTGCGCCATCAACCACCAGTTTGCCTGTTTCAGGATCTCATTCCATAAACACCCCATATTGCTGCACATCCTTCAAAATTACAGTGGTCATTGAAGACTGCTCGAAGGAATGAAGGGACCCCACTATATCTTTACCACCTACCATTAGGGCACTGACACAGACCCGTGACTTTCAGCTGAAACACTGACATAACTTAACTAGAGGTACAGCAGTCACAGGTACAAGATGGGCTTGTGAAATATGATGCAAGAGGATATGCCAAGATATTACTGTACATATGCAGGAGTTCTACAAGCCTCATCACATACCTCTCCCCAGTTTTAAGTTTAAATCAGAATATATACAAAGAGGCAGGGACCACAAGAACCATTTCAATTCTTCAGTTTACTGCAATAGTTTGGTCAAACACATTATGCAGTCCTGACAAAATGTGCTCTCAAAGAACGTTCTGTCTGTTAGTAGGCACATTTTTCTTAAAAAACAGGAAAAACAGAAAACAAGCATCATCCATCAGGATCACCGTTTCTTTTGCCGACTAAAATTAAGAAAATACACACGTACTTGAAAGGTCAGAGATTCCTAGTTGTTATGAATACACTGAGGTGCTTGGAGACTACCAGAGGGGCTGCTGTCCGTCCAGGAAAGGTCAGCTGGGCAGCGGTCAAACCTGAAACATACAAGTAAACTTAGAAGTTGTTGGTGAATCCTAAGAACTGTACGCTACGCCACCCAGGCACTCAGGAGTACTTGATCTGGACAACAACATGGTAAAGCATCCACACTGACAAATCTCAGGTCTCGGAACACACAGACAGAAAGAAATGGAAGAAGTGAGAAGAACAATTCCTTGTGTTCCGTGAAAAATATCCCATTTGGGTAAATCTCGAATGTATGGGAAGACTGTTTTTTGATGTAGGAATTAAATGTTCTTACAATGATTACAAAATTTTAATTAGGGCAAGCAAATCTTTTGATATAATATACCTGCTAAAAGTTTGTCCATGTCCATAAGCAGACTACAGTATCGTTATTGGCCAATATACATGATATAGAAATGGGCGGGGCATGTTGCACAATAAGGCGCAGAAAAATGTAACTGGTTGTGTTGTTGTCTACCACGTGTTGATTAATGTTTTATTTATATTTATATACGGTATAATACCTGTATGTTCTCTATATCACTTTTGGTGTTTTTTGAGAATAAAATTCTGTTCTGATTATTCAAGGATGTAAACCTTACTTGACATTTTATTTAAAGAATTGGCTTAAATATATGGAATGATAATTATAAAAAAACACAACAAATACACCCATTTTTACTTTCATACCAATTTATGCGCAATTATATTGTGAAGTCTATGTTAAATTAGGTAACTGTAGAGATATATTAAATGTAATAGGAACACACAATAATCTTGATTAGGAAAATGGCAGCTGAAACGTTACCATGGTGGAAGGAAAGATATTAATTATCAGTATTAACGTCTGAATGCTCTTGGAGTATTCCACAATCTTCATGTATCATCGATATATGTGTAAGTCAGGAGATCACATATTCATAAAATGCATGTGGTGATAATCTACCTGTGTATAAAAGGAAGGATGTGATGCAGGGCCTCCTACAACAGCCTTTCATCTATAAGCCCCTTGGTGTTCAATTTTTACCATTACGGTCATAAAAAGGACAACCGACCTTCCGAATTTCAAAAGTCTTTTGAATGTCACACTTGAAATCTTGATTTCATTTTACTCACATAAACATTTGTTTTTAGTCTAAACAAGGTGCTAACAAATATTTGGAGTTGTCATAGTTACCACAGTAATTGCTGATGTAAAATTCAAAACTAGATAGGCAATTTCAAGTGTGACAAAAACTCAATTCAATCAACACTATACAGAATTGTCAGAATGAAAACCTGCACTTGGAAATGCATTCATCATGGAGTGGTTGTTAAAAGCAATATGCTCCTGACCTGTCCAGTGTGTGTCCAGTGAACGTCCAGTATGTTGACACAACCACTACTTTTCAAAGCACGAGCCTCACCCACCCCTCAACACAAAACACCCCAGTTGAAGCTCATTATCAAGTAAAATGACCAATATATGGATGATCGTCCATGTCAACACTGGCATTTCAATAAGTAATTGCCTGGACCCTGGTCTAAATAATGTCCACTAATGGTCAACATCCTTTCAAAGAGATTACAAATGGACAAAATATTTCCACCCACATTTATGATCATATATTGAAGCATATACAGCAGAAGTGAAGCTTAAACGATTTCCACTGCAAGGGAAAATCACTGAACTAAAAGCTTGCAAATATGAACTTCATGGCACCAAACAACAACGATGTTAGTAAAATGACTAAATTCAAAATGATGTTTGCATTAAAAAACCTATGCATGAAAATCAGATGGTTAGTTGCAAACGAAACAACACTTACACATCACAGTTGATCAATTTCCATTAAAGGCAATCAAAGCAGTAGCCATGTTGACTTGTATCCTTGAAACTGAAGATGGTGTTTATTTCATCCCCACACCAACAGTTTGATTGGCACTTGCTGATTTCAACTTGTCAATTCTCTCTGTTCAATTCCAGCTCTTGTTTGGTCTCCTAGAGAAGCAGTTTACAGGAAATCGCTATCTTATTATGAGAGCAGTTGGTAGGAAATTACTTTCTGTCTATGAGTCTCAGTTTCTGTTGATTTTGTAAATATTGTTGCAAGCTAATGGGATGGTGTGTGCAGACTGGATGGGATTAGCCAAGTCCAAATGTCCACTACGGCCTTGTCTCTGACATGAGTGGTGACAGTGAACATGAAAAATGACAAGTTAAATACTACAGATGAAATGAATACCACCTACTGGTCCATCAACTTCCATCATCCCATACCAACTGCAGATATCACACACATGTTGAATCATGCAAAGTACACTACATCAGTAATAAAAACATTGAAGTCCCATTCAAATAAGTATAATCTTCGTAATTTTTCCAAGTTAAACCATAAATAGTTAATTAAATAGACATTTAAAGGAGATAGAAATTTAATCCAACAATAGAAAAACACCTCTTATTCTTTTATCTGGTACTTGAATGAAACAGAATGACGCACTTGTAAATGAAAATCTATAATAGATGAAAAGAACCCATTTTAGACACTTTGTTTTACAACAGAATTACACTTTTCTTGACTCATACCTAATGATGATATGGATAATAATAACATGAAAAAAACCTTCCACACAAGATATCTTGAAATAATGTTTCACAATATCACTTAATGGGGTTCTTGAGAGGTACA
This sequence comes from Haliotis laevigata, assembly GCA_008038995.1. Classification (NCBI taxonomy): domain Eukaryota; kingdom Metazoa; phylum Mollusca; class Gastropoda; order Lepetellida; family Haliotidae; genus Haliotis; species Haliotis laevigata. The sequence goes on along the minus strand of VKKT01010308.1, from coordinate 38,930 downwards.
TAAAAATTGGTATTAAGTATGAGACAAAATATTGTGGATGTCAACTTGGTGTTCACAATAAAGAACAATAAGCTGACATCCATAACATTTTGTCTAATAAGTATTACTTAATATTTTTTTCATTTTACTTATAAAAATGTCTTGAGGTGGAATGATTTCAAACCTCAAACATTGCCATTTAAGACTCCCAATATAATATATATATTGAATGAATATAAATTTATTGAAATAGTCAACATACAAATGTAACATTGGTTCATAATCTGAATTGAATTTCACTGCATCATACTGTCCTAAATTCAAAACATATCTTTAAATAAATAAACAGTCAGATATTTACAAAGTTCTCTATACGCGAAACAACCCTTAAACAAACTGCATCAACCAAATCCGTTAGAGACACTACCTTCGTGTAGCTGTCAACGAACTTCAAGTATTTACACAATTCCAATATAGGTTAACTGCCCAAACCACAAGGGTTATTTATACCTCCCTCCTACTCTGACCTCTGACTGAACCCTGGATTATGCCATATGTTCAAGTGAAGTTGCATAACACCTTGCTGTGTGTCAGATAGAACAGATACTCCACTAAAACACCCTGAAACATTTATGCCCCTAGAGACTGCCTTACGCAACATGATCACTGCAGGATGTGCTGCCATTCTTACACAGGATCAAAGAAAGTACTGTTAGTTTGGGATGGTTAAGATAAGAGTGTTTAGGAAACTGTTATGTTGTGACTGTTATACTGTCAGAGTTTACAGTCAAAGTAAGAGGTCTCATCACCTCATTGTATTAACCTACCTCATTCTACTGAAATCTTTCACATGCAGAAATTTGAAAATTCAGTTTTCTTTTCACACCATTAAGCAACAAGTGTTAACAAAACAGTTTGAATGAGTGAGTTACTTTATTGCTCTACAATATGTTTACATATTTTTGCATCTTTTGCTGCTAAAATGATCCTTCCAGTCATTACATTTGAGACAAATGTAATTTGTCTACATTTCTTCAATTTTCTGAACTTTTTAGAAGACATTCTTCTACATTTTTACTTTTCAAATACCAAATGCAAAGAGTTCTCCTTCTTGACTTTCAAGCCCAATCATCATCATCACATACTTACTAATTTCTGAGTATTCATTCACAAGATGCCCAGTGGAGGTATCTATCCTCTGTTATTGGAACAGTGAAGTTATAAGTTCTGTAAACACAAGGCAGTGTAAATGTCACTCTCTTAAGCTGGACTGTCCAGTGGGGAAACATTTCCCACAAACTTAAGTGGTGACCACAAGACAAATAGCCCTGCACTGGTCAGACTTTCCTAAGGATTCCATTTATGTATTAGTGTAAATCAATGCAATTTATCAATGTCTGACGATTTTATTAATTTGTATCTCCTTTTACCCAGAGACCGATCTATTGTGAGAAACTAATTTCGCAGAACAGGCAAGTAAATAAATTCTGGCAACTGATAGGTCAAGGTCAAATAAGTTCGGGCTTAGTAGTGAGCTGATAATTCCTTTCATCATTTAGCACAACCATCTTTTCAGTACTATGTATCCATCATCTCTCGTATGTTTCTTTATAAATACATCTTCAACAGAAAGGTCAAGGTCACACAGTTTACTGTTAAAATAATAATAATTTTAATTAAAATCACCAAGTGATCACAGTGACTTATTTCTCAACTAATATTTCATATTATAACGTATATAAGAACATTGAAAGCACAGAAGTAAATATTAGACCTGATAATACAAGACAGTGAAAAAGTAAACTGGTTTTAAAAGGACTCCATCTAGGCATCTACATCACAACTGTCAAGGGACCTATGACCATGTCTGGTTTGTCCGTCAGCACATATCACACGCCTCAATCTACGCAGTACACTCTCTGACCCTAGGGCATGTCAGAAACAGGAAATAACCTTGTTTTTTTTATCTGTGTGAGGTTATCGATCAACTGCCTGTATAGACATTCAAAAACATTTTCTTAAACAAATAATTAGTGATATTAATAAAGGTACCAGCATAAACACATCAACCTCATATTGGGATTAAAAAGACATCTGAAACAACATAGGCCTTATTCTTTCTTTGTTTTGCTCTTTCTTCTGTCTGTTTGATTTTGGGGCCATGACGGCTATCAACTGCTATGATGAGTCCTTTACAAAGGCATACCAAACAAGGAAACTAAACCATACCTGTTCATATGCTTGGAAAATGAAATTCGTAAATCTTTCATTGCCAATCTTCTGTATAAATGGTATGCTACCTAATTCTTCATCAGGTACTGAAAACATCCCCACCAATGTTCACTAGTCTTAAAATGCTTAAAGTACTTCAAACAAAACAACACCACAACAGCAACAAATCTTGATTGGCGGACTGTATGCATTCACTACTCTGCCTTAGTCACAATATACTGCTATGGGTTTTAGGAATATCACTGTATCAACAGTATTGCATGAATTATAACTAACAGAGTTTAACTTTCCAAATGATTTTATCCATTATGTATGAGACATCAATCTACAAGAAAATACTAAATTTTCACATTTCAGTCTCATACTTGTTTTAGAGAATGGATAAAGCAAAAGCCTTTCCCTCAAGTGCCAATATGGACCGACATTTCACTGATGACATCATGCAGTTATACAAGATCCAACAAGGTTAAAATGTAGTCAAGTCTTTAGGAGAAGAATGTCACCTGTCTACTCACATTGCTGTAAGTGAACAGGATGTGGAGTAAGTTTGCTTTTAGTCTGATAAATCTTGCTACTACAATAAATCAAAACATGGAAGACAACATAGACACACACGGAAACTCGTGCATGCACGAACGCTCACACACACACACAAAAACACACACACACGGAAACAAACACACACCAAAGTTCAGATTTTCATTAATTAAATAACATACTACATATATCCTTGTTTCAAATGAGAAATATGTTAGCCATAATACCACATTTCAAATCCCTTCCCAATGACCAAACATTCAGCTTGCTGCTGAGTATACATACATGATATGTAACCACCCTCACATGCAATACAGTAAATAAGTAATCAAAGCTATAATTAGCAGCTTGGTTCAAACAGACAGCATAACCGCTAGGGGTTTAACGGGATGAGCCTGATTACACCTAATATGCCCTGTAGGTGAGACTAATCAAATCTGCACTCGAGATTTGCCCCTGCACTGGCATCTATGGGCATTGTCATGCTGGCGACATTAACATTAATAACTCATTCAAAGGCTGTGAAGCGAAGTGTCAGAGAAACATTCCTTAATTCTGAGCAACGAAATGTACCAATCAGATACTGAAATGTACAATCACACGTATCCATCGAAGATAGTTAATTAACCTCAGTTCATTGAATCTTTATAGGAGAATTCCATCTGGACATTTTAGTGTTAGAATGATTTGGTTTGCTGGCTCTGAAAGGTTCTGAGACTGTTTGTAAATTTGGACACATTAAACACATTAAGAAATTAAGCCTTGTCCCAGGTTTGTTGAGGCAGTATTGTAACAAAAGACGATTCAATGATACGTTTATCATGACATTTTTAAAAGAACTGTTATTTTGAATGCTAAACACAGTTCAATATAAAAAATTTTGGTTATTCTGTCCAGGTTACACAAAGTACACCTTCCTTTAAATGGACTCTTTTTAAAGTGACCAAAAGAACTCAATTGACCGCTGACAAGAAGCATGACTGCAATACAATCCAGGATTAAAGTTAAACACACCTCCATACCTGTAACATATGCTGAACAGAAGGATTAAACAGCCATGTTGGATATCAGCCCCAGTGCTATATACATCCTTCAAGATTGACAGGTAGGGCATGAAAAGCTTATGAAATGGAAATAAATTTCTCTCCTTGAAATAAGAGCTGACCTTTTGGCCAAGGCAGTTAGATATGTGCCACAGGCTACACTTGATCCCTGTTGTTTACTGAATGTCCATCTCACTCCAGTGGACATCCCAGATTGACAGTGGACATGCCAGACAGTTGACACCACAAGCGGACCAAGCAGACAGTCAAGCTTACTTCATATTTCCAGGTGGCATTGCACAACGGTCCTAATTATAAAACACAGGTAATATTCAGGGGAGTAGCTATTGGGAGATGGTCATCATTGCAATGGAGTCCAAACATTACTGCAATATTATTCCATTTGTGGTACAAGTATTGCAAAAGAGAGAATTGTGAGAATTTGGGATGTTTACCTATAATGAAGATGGCCTCTAAATTAGATGTAATAACAAAGCCTAAGACGTGGTAATGTCTTCGGTTAAGAAGTTATTAAAGTTCTATCTCTTAAATATCTGATATACAAGATCTGAATGAATATTCTCCAAAGATGAATCAATTAATGAAAGATCAATGATTTACACTAGTTAGTATACTATCATACTGTGATTTCTCATTCAAGTATAGCTATGCATCCACAGTTCAGTAAATGTTCACAGCATATTTAAAATGCATGATCCTACATATGATACAGAAAGGATCTGATGACGGTGATCATAATGTTTTCATGATGATGGAAATGCTTATGATCATCATTAAAATGTTGACAATAAATCACTTAATGGAAAATCTGACTTCAGCGATCTTGTACCTTTTTAACAGAGAATAGTTCAGGCACAATTACTACAAAAACAAATCATCCTGTCTGAATATACAATAGGACAAAACCATTGTTTACCTAGACCCAGTAAGCAACAATCCTGCAATATATGAAAAAAAAGCTTCAAAATATGACCTCATTTCATTTAAAAGTTCAAATGAAGAACCAGTTTGACTAACTGAACCACTGCAGCACACACTGCAACACTTTCTCAAACGTCTTTCTATATATTCTTTTTCTATCAACCCTGAGTTTTCAATAAAAGATCTGTAGGCCAAGAAATAAAAGTCTGGGCAAAGACAAATTAACTATTTTATCTTGTACATTCTTTGAAGTGTGGGATCAAACCCACCAGCCATATCAGCCCAGCATTCTCTCAATGGTGTTTGGCTGTTTCAAGTTAATCAGTCCACTGTACGCCTTTGATCCTAACCTAAAACTACATCAGTATATTTACACTGTAAAGTCATTTCCAATATCCAAAATTATAAATTCAGGAACTAACAATTATCCATCATCAGCTTGCTAATGGCTCTTTTTCATAGCAATTGCAAAGCTGGAGCCCAAACCCTTTCCCCAGCTGATCCCTGAATGTGCATTTATAGATCTTAACATGTATCATTATGAGCGTAAGTGACAGACTGTTGAAATTAACACTGGTCAATTTCACTACTGTGACAATGAATGCTCTGGCTACAGCCACCAGTGAATAGAGCTGCTGGCAACATGCTTGGACCTACATTGTAATGGGGCAACACGTTGAGTACATTACTGTATAGATTTCTGTCCATTCATTAAGTATGTTATTATTACAGTTGTCCAGTGAATTCAACATTGTCCTTTCCTCTCTAACATAAACGTATGAAGAGACTGCCTACATTAACATGATAATCTGACCATTATTATTCTCCTTTCAAAAGGAAACAATACTATTTTATCGACCCAGACCAAACAAACTGTCATAGTTCAGATGGAGAGTAAGGCTATATGAAGTTTATATTTAATGACATATTTTTTTTATAATGACTATTTTTGTATGTAACGCTGGCTTGCATGGGAAAACACTTAAACACTAATGGACTTTTTATGATTATTTTTTCACAAGTCAGTTATGATCAGACAAATTTGAGTAAAGTCCCGGTTGTATGGTTGAAGAAATGTCAGATTAACAAAGGTATAGAACTTGTGTTTCAATCAGATGAGTAACACTGAAAATATTTATACCACTTCCCTTAATAGAATGATGAAAACTACAACACATCAACTATTGTGTTGTTGCTGATGACTGAATTACTGAATGATTGAATGAAAGAAGGAAGGATGGAAGAACGAACAAATGAATGAATGAATGAATGAATGAATGTTTACTGAAACTTATCAGAAACAAACCTGAGTATCTATATAGTGTGCGAAATTTATACAGGTCCTGTGGCCCCTGGCTATTACAAATTCATCACGACCACTAAATGATAAGTTTGCAGTTGTCCTGGTGGCCAGTGAATGTTGTATTGATAGTTAAGTATGTTGGACCAGTGAAGTACAGAGAGGACCACAAATCATTGTCC
>VKKT01010308.1:9546-24708 GCA_008038995.1 Haliotis laevigata | reverse complement strand
TCTGTTATTAAACAGAGGCAATACATTCAGAAAGATTCAAATGAATTAGTTTCCCTACGTGTAAAATGCTCGAAAACCAACACATTAAGGAAATGCAAGGGCTACATGACTAAGAAACGAATCAAACCTCCCCAAATGAGTTTTATGGGCGACTGAGGCATCCTAAATTGATAGCAATCAGTAAATCAGCGTTTGACCCATTTCAGGCAGGGAGGCCATGAAAGCAAAGCCACTGATGTGGTCATTTCGCTGACCAAACTGTCCAGACAGTCAGGACATTGTGTGGGTATTTCACATGCAGGGAGGACCCAATATCTCATCATTATGCAAAGTGGATTACAAGCAATTAGCATTCTCATCAAGATTACTCTTAGCAAGAAGTGATGTTGAAACAGTGCAAAGATCTTTAATGAACACAATCTATGTGTATATTGGTTATAATTACTGGGTAGTGCAATTGTTTATGAAAAATTTGAATTTTAAATGTGCAAAATTAACATTTTTTTTTTACCATTTAAAATCGAAAATCCTTTTTTTTCAGAATTTACAAATAGATTGTTCTTAAACTCTATTTCAGCAATTTGTCTCAGTTTTTTCTAATCAGTGAAACAGTGTTATGTAAGGTCCAAATATCAACTTTACAATATTTAACAATACAAGAATAGTCGCCTGTAATTACTTGACATCAATGAGAAGTTAGATGCCTCACATCACATAATCAGATTATCTCACTTTGAGACCATCAATCAGCAAACAACCACCATCAACATAACCCCTTGTCTTATCCCCCTCCACTGGGGACTTCCTATGCAAGCAGTGACCAGTGTCCAGTGAGCACACAACCCTGTCCAGACATGTCTGTCTACAGAGCCAGGTATTCCAGAATTTGCCCTGTCCCTTGACCTACCACAGTATGACAGTAATGTCTGCCAGTCTGTCCCCCCTCTCTATCCCCCTCCCATGTCCAGCTCCTCAATCACTTCAGACACTGACACCCTGGCCATGTTTATTCCTACTTTGCTGGAGGCTAATTATGAATACTAACTTTCTTCAGTTCTTATCATGCTTATCCTAGAACAAAAGTTCTTGGGTGTACTTGTTCAGGTTGTGTACAACATATTTATAGTTTCTTTAATACAATGTATTTTCACTTCTTTATTGAGCCATGACATCATCATACACTATGTCATGTGTGTCATAAACTTTTTCTATTTGATCATTATAAATTAAAGTTCAATCAAAATAAAAATACATTTGCTACTTGTTATCAATGTAATTTTGTCCAGTTGAAGATTTTTCCTTCACACAAATGCAAGTTGGGCTCAGTGCATTCCTTTGTCAGGCGGACAACCCTGGGGCCATTTCTCATACAACATGTGATTTCAAATTTTCAAGCCCCTTTCCGTTAAATGGATGCATTGTTGTTTCCAGCATACACCCAATAAACTGACAAACATACTGACACAACATACATGCAAAGTAGCTCAAAATGCTGACTGCATGTAAGTCACAAAGGTAAGAGTTTCCTCCTCAAGTCAAACTTCAAGGGTCTCAGATATTCACCATCAAACAAACTGACTTTAAATACTACAGTTGCAGTCTGTTACTATGGTTACCATAACCATTAGCCTGGAGCATGAAAGCCATTCTGATGGACCAATGTTGATAAGTAAACTGATGTAGTTCAAAGTTTTAATAAGTGTATCAGATGACTGCGGTATTCCATGATCATTACACTCCGAGAGGATACATATAACAGAATGTCTTTGCTGCTGACTTCAGACATCCATAATGGGTTTGGATATTTTATATATAAGGGCTACTGCAGTCAAAGAAACTCAAACATTTCCAATGTAGTTCCGGCCATAAGATGGCAAATTGTTAGGCATTCAGCCTGTCCTGTATAGCTAACAAACAAATGCTAGGCATCAAGTACGTCCATTGTAGGTCCTGGTATAATCCTTCCCACTTGTCTGGCGTAGTTACCTTGTGGAAGACAATCAACTGTCAGATTTCAAACATGTTCAGTGTAGCTCCTTGTATTAGACAATCAACTGTTAGATTTCAAACAGAAGCTCCACAACATACATCATGATGAGTGGCCACAGAAACCAGAGATGGTTCTGCCAATAACAGCAATGACACAAGAAGCCTTGCACATCCTGAGGCCTTCACAATGTGTCATGTCTCCCTCCAAATCTATGCCTTGAGGTTCAATGTAGCTCCTTGTATAAGACAATCAACTGTTAGATTTCCAACATTTTCAATGTAGCTCCATTTATAGACAATCAACTGTTAGATTTCCAACATGTTCAGTTTAGCTCCATGTATAAGACAATCAACTGTTAGATTTCCAACATGTTCAGTTTAGCTCCTTGTATAAGACAATCAACTGCTAGACTTCCAACATGTTCAGCTTAGCTCCTTGTATAAAACAATCAGCTGTCAAATTTCAAACATATTCAGCCCAGCAATTGTGTAAGACAATCAACTGTTAGATTTCCAACATGTTCACGGTTGGTTCTTGTGTAAGATAATCAAGTGTAGGACTTCAAACATGCTTGGCATAGCTCTTGATATAAGACAGTCATATGTTAGACTTCAGACATGTCCAGTTTGGTATTTGAGAAAAGAAAATGACAGGAAGTGAGATCAGGTTGTATCATGTTAATTATTCACTGAAGCATGCTTTTCACAAACTCTAGCACCGACTGATTTAACTTTCTCTTTGCTCTTCAGCAACATCCACACGATTCCATGCATATTTTTCCAGAATATCATGAACAGACCTCCAAATCATATGTTTACATCAGGTATTCAAACTTCATCACAATTGTGGTCAACAACAAAAGCATAAAATCCTCTCAATATTCATAAGAAATCTCTGTTAAATTAGTCACTTGATCCATACAGACTTTATCGTGAGCATGTGTACATGAATCACTCATCGTCATGACACCTGGTGTTTATTAAAGGTGAGGGCGTCCCGCCCATCCATTCTATAATGATCCCCAGGTATTGTCAGTTACATCACAGGCAGAAAGTGTGCTTCATGGTTATGGTGCTATTTACAGATAATCATTATCCAATCTGCTTCCCCAAACCCTTCAGGAAGTTTCTGAACTCAAGGCAGTTCAGGCAGAAGCCCCACAACATAAATCATGATGAGTGGCCACAGAAACCAGAGATGGTTCTGCCAATAACAGCAATGACACAAGAAGCCTTGCACATCCTGAGGCCTTCACCAAGTGTCATGTCTCCCTCCAAATCTATGCCTTGAGGTTCAAAACACAACTTTCACCTGAATGTCATGACTGACTAAATCTTTGACTTTCACTGAAATCCGTGTCCTTATGTACTACCAAGATCAAAGCAAATGCTGAAACAGGGGGCAGTCTCTACCAAATACCAGATACGTTTGAGTTATTCCAAATGCGTCTTTTAAGACTGGTAGGGTTGATGAACATAGAGATTTTTCTGGGTTACATCTTCTTTTTATTGAGTTGAGTTTTCATTCAGGAAAAGAGATATATTCAACATGCTCAAATTGTCAAATGCTTAAAAAACAATNTCTGTTATTAAACAGAGGCAATACATTCAGAAAGATTCAAATGAATTAGTTTCCCTACGTGTAAAATGCTCGAAAACCAACACATTAAGGAAATGCAAGGGCTACATGACTAAGAAACGAATCAAACCTCCCCAAATGAGTTTTATGGGCGACTGAGGCATCCTAAATTGATAGCAATCAGTAAATCAGCGTTTGACCCATTTCAGGCAGGGAGGCCATGAAAGCAAAGCCACTGATGTGGTCATTTCGCTGACCAAACTGTCCAGACAGTCAGGACATTGTGTGGGTATTTCACATGCAGGGAGGACCCAATATCTCATCATTATGCAAAGTGGATTACAAGCAATTAGCATTCTCATCAAGATTACTCTTAGCAAGAAGTGATGTTGAAACAGTGCAAAGATCTTTAATGAACACAATCTATGTGTATATTGGTTATAATTACTGGGTAGTGCAATTGTTTATGAAAAATTTGAATTTTAAATGTGCAAAATTAACATTTTTTTTTTACCATTTAAAATCGAAAATCCTTTTTTTTCAGAATTTACAAATAGATTGTTCTTAAACTCTATTTCAGCAATTTGTCTCAGTTTTTTCTAATCAGTGAAACAGTGTTATGTAAGGTCCAAATATCAACTTTACAATATTTAACAATACAAGAATAGTCGCCTGTAATTACTTGACATCAATGAGAAGTTAGATGCCTCACATCACATAATCAGATTATCTCACTTTGAGACCATCAATCAGCAAACAACCACCATCAACATAACCCCTTGTCTTATCCCCCTCCACTGGGGACTTCCTATGCAAGCAGTGACCAGTGTCCAGTGAGCACACAACCCTGTCCAGACATGTCTGTCTACAGAGCCAGGTATTCCAGAATTTGCCCTGTCCCTTGACCTACCACAGTATGACAGTAATGTCTGCCAGTCTGTCCCCCCTCTCTATCCCCCTCCCATGTCCAGCTCCTCAATCACTTCAGACACTGACACCCTGGCCATGTTTATTCCTACTTTGCTGGAGGCTAATTATGAATACTAACTTTCTTCAGTTCTTATCATGCTTATCCTAGAACAAAAGTTCTTGGGTGTACTTGTTCAGGTTGTGTACAACATATTTATAGTTTCTTTAATACAATGTATTTTCACTTCTTTATTGAGCCATGACATCATCATACACTATGTCATGTGTGTCATAAACTTTTTCTATTTGATCATTATAAATTAAAGTTCAATCAAAATAAAAATACATTTGCTACTTGTTATCAATGTAATTTTGTCCAGTTGAAGATTTTTCCTTCACACAAATGCAAGTTGGGCTCAGTGCATTCCTTTGTCAGGCGGACAACCCTGGGGCCATTTCTCATACAACATGTGATTTCAAATTTTCAAGCCCCTTTCCGTTAAATGGATGCATTGTTGTTTCCAGCATACACCCAATAAACTGACAAACATACTGACACAACATACATGCAAAGTAGCTCAAAATGCTGACTGCATGTAAGTCACAAAGGTAAGAGTTTCCTCCTCAAGTCAAACTTCAAGGGTCTCAGATATTCACCATCAAACAAACTGACTTTAAATACTACAGTTGCAGTCTGTTACTATGGTTACCATAACCATTAGCCTGGAGCATGAAAGCCATTCTGATGGACCAATGTTGATAAGTAAACTGATGTAGTTCAAAGTTTTAATAAGTGTATCAGATGACTGCGGTATTCCATGATCATTACACTCCGAGAGGATACATATAACAGAATGTCTTTGCTGCTGACTTCAGACATCCATAATGGGTTTGGATATTTTATATATAAGGGCTACTGCAGTCAAAGAAACTCAAACATTTCCAATGTAGTTCCGGCCATAAGATGGCAAATTGTTAGGCATTCAGCCTGTCCTGTATAGCTAACAAACAAATGCTAGGCATCAAGTACGTCCATTGTAGGTCCTGGTATAATCCTTCCCACTTGTCTGGCGTAGTTACCTTGTGGAAGACAATCAACTGTCAGATTTCAAACATGTTCAGTGTAGCTCCTTGTATTAGACAATCAACTGTTAGATTTCAAACAGAAGCTCCACAACATACATCATGATGAGTGGCCACAGAAACCAGAGATGGTTCTGCCAATAACAGCAATGACACAAGAAGCCTTGCACATCCTGAGGCCTTCACCATGTGTCATTTCTCCCTCCAAATCTATGCCTTGAGGTTCAAAACACAACTTTCGCCTGAATGTCATGACTGACTAAATCTTTGACTTTCACTGAAATCTGTGTCCTTATGTACTACCAAGATCAAAGCAAATGCTGAAACAGGGAGCAGTCTCTACCAAATACCAGATACGTTTGAGTTATTCCAAATTCGTCTTTTAGGACTGGTAGGGTTGAGTTTTTCATTCAGGAAAAGAGATATATTCAACATGCTCAAATTGTCAAATGCTTAAAAAACAATAGTATTTTATGTTGCAAGAAGATTTTGAAATGATACAGAAGTCAAAAACTATTCAAAACTTTTACAAAAAGACCTTGCTGTCTTTACACCTGTTTCATAGTCTATTTTAATTCAAAATTAATATTGAGTGTTAATCCATTGCTCTTATGATACATCATACAGTTGAAACATTTCAATTCTAATGTACAGTTTTAAGTGTTCAATCATCAAATACAAAAGGTAATGATCTTTCTAGATATCAAAGTAGAACGTCTTCATATAATAACTCCCTGCACTTTAACATGAACCTTTGACAAACAACAAATATAATAGGAAATCGTTAAAATAATGTGAAATATACAACCAGGAGCCATGATTAATCAAGACTCTCTATCCCCATTCCACACTTCAAAACCCTCTCCTAGCATCTATAATCAACTTGATGGCAACTCTTTCACACCATGAAAACCTCCACAGCAACAACTGCATATACTCCAAGTCAGTCAATATCAAAGACAATCCTCAGCCAGTGATCCGCTCAAGGGAAGATCCATACAAGTACACTCTTGTCACCAACACTATCCCGAGGACAGCCCATCATAAGATGGCCATATTGTTCTCCCAGTGTCCATGCAGCTCCTTGTATTTTGTAATAATGTCCAATTGTGGTCAGCTGGTGAGCTTCACAGGATGTCTCTGCGGCCTTGGCAGTTGACAGGATTCATCATGTTTGATTGCTGTCAATCTTGAGAAGCCGTCAATAACATCCCCAACTGTCTAGTACCTGGAATTGTTTATGTGTGTCGCTTTTGGGGTAAGACCATGCTCAAATTCCAAGGAAAAGAACATTCAGATATCAAGACAACAAATTCAAAGATCATTCACTGAATAAAATGCACAATATTTTCACTAATATCATTATTAAAAAGGTACCAAAAATTCTGAAACCTATTGTTGCTTTAGAAGAATTCCAAATATTTCCTGTCAGTACAAATAAATCTTTTGAACTTGAAAGTAGAAAAGATGTTGAAGTAATTTATTACAGAACCTTTGAAGGCAAGAACTATTCGTTCACACAATACGTACAACACCCAAAACTAATCCTCAAGTTCAACACTAAATCAATGACATCAATATCTGACAAACTTGCTAATTGAAATGTATGACAATGTTGTCTGTTTACACACATCCCTGACAGTGAGCCACATTCATTTTACTTTGTTCAGTCAGGTACATTTGTTTACATCTATTGTGTGCATTAGAAACACATAGCTGCATCTTTCAATTCTGAAAGGTAATGGTGTTAACAAGCGGTCAAGATGGACACTTGCAGAGAACTACTGGAGACTGAATAAAACCCACGCACTTCCATTACACCTGCTGTTTAATCAAGGCCGTGAGTTGTATTGAACATTGAGCCAATAGCTAAGCTTAACCGAAAGCATAACCCATGTGAGAATACATTGTGGGATAAACAAATGCTTTTTTAGAAAACAAAACAGTTACAAGCATATCTAAAGGTAAACCCTAAGCAATATTCTCACTGCTACAAAAATAACATTCATTATTTTCAGATTTTAATGTTTTGGGTTTTAATATATTTTCCTGCTGATATCAAATATGCTGCACTTTCCATAATCTGCACTTTCCATAATCAATCTGAAACTAACTCTGTTTATCATTAATCCATTGTTATTTTGAATTGAATACACCTCAGATCTGGAAGAATTATATTTTATATTATTATACCTTTAAGGCTCATAAAATCATTCCTAATTTTAAGTGATTAAGATTTCAACAACTAATATGCAACTAACGTAAATTAATTCTCAATTTTCAAATGATCAAGATTTCAATAATTAATATCCCACAAACATCATACAGTCATTCTTAATAATATAATCAATATTTCAATAATTAACATCGCAATAATGATATTGGCAATATAGGTTATAACATATCATGCAGAGCAAATATATGTTTAACTAACCTTGACAAAATGAAATGAGTATTTCTTATTATCTGCAATGTCAGGTCATTCAGACAAGAGTGTTTGTTTCACTCCTTGTCCTAGATGATAAATATTCTAAGATGGCTGCAGTAAGGAAAGAATTTGTCATGTAAATAACAACGACTTCTGTCTAAATACATTGTGCATCAAACTGCACCTCTTTGCATTCTTTATACATCAACACTCCAATCAAACACATACACAGTTGTGGATGGGAGGGCAACTCCTGTCGAACCCCCTTACCTTCTCTGCAAAACCAGCCAAACTAAAACTTCAAATCAAGTATCAAACACAAATTCCTGTTCAACAAACTCTTATCTACGACTTTCAAACAAACATTTCACAACTTTATACAAAAACAAGAATGAAAAACCATCAAAAGACAACTCACCAGAAATCTTTTAAGTCCTTTCCCATGAACAAGCTTCAAGCCAAGCGTCCCTGATCAGCAATGGCTGATGGCCTGGGCCTGTGAAGCAAGGAAAAAAGTTACATAACCCACGCTACGTCACTGACCTCCGATCTGCCCAGATGGCTTGAGGCAAGACTGGTTCGCTGGCTCTCCATTTGAATGGTGAACCCCAACTGTGAATCATTGAATGGGGTGTAGCGGCTAGCGCCTATTAGAATGAAGCATTAGATACCAACAAGGCAATAAAATGACCCAACATTGTACCAGTGATAGCTATTGATGCCTTGTTTTTCTTATCTGGTATTGTTTATTCAGAAACAGATTAAAACCTGGTAAGCTGTCTGAAGAAATGGTTACTAGTCCCACTATGAGGATAATGATAGTTGATGCAAAATTATGTAACCTAATTGAGGGTTTACTTGTCTTCTCTGATTATAAAATAAGGCATTTTACACAAAATTGGTTTTAATTTTTCCTAAATTCTTCTTTAAATATATCATTAAACATGTCCTAGCAAAATAAATGTGCACAATTATTAAGTTATATATAAACATATACGACAACTGTTCAAACAAAGTTAAAAACTTATAACTCTTAACACAATGACGGAATGAACACAAAAGACATATTTGAACACATACTAAACATACAACAAAAATCTTTTAAAGTTGCCAGATTACATCTTCCAACTAAAACAAGAGAGAAATATCTGACAGTTTTCGAAACTTGCTTCCTAAAATATATATTTCACACACTTTCTTCCCATGACACCAACTCATTTAACTAATCTTTAACTGACCCAATTTAACAGTGTCAGGAATCATAACCAAATATGGCAACCATGAAACCAGACATCAGGACACAATTTCCTTCGATTTCTGACCAAGTCCGACATTGACCAATCAGAAACTTTCACCATCATCTTAGCAGCTGGACATGCACTATTCTATAATTTCAACAACAATGACATAGCCAAAAAACTCATTGTCCTTCCAGAAAACTCCAGCCACTATTTCCGCTGTCCGCAGATGGAAGGAGTGGGGTCACTCTGGCCCTATTGAGTCAGACTGACCCCTATTGAGGTCCCTCAAGGCCTTGAGCATGCCTCTCCGAAACACAACACCATGTGGGATACTACTGGTCAATTCATTTTGACATGCCAATGACCAAGGAAAGGGGGATGAACTTCTTTCAATGGTTAATGCCGGCACTTGAAAGAGTCCAGGACTGGAATTAGGGGATGTTTTAAGCTTTATGATTTAATGAGCATTACTTGGTGGTTAAGGCACAATTTTGAATTGGATGTTTCNACCTCAGATCTGGAAGAATTATATTTTATATTATTATACCTTTAAGGCTCATAAAATCATTCCTAATTTTAAGTGATTAAGATTTCAACAACTAATATGCAACTAACGTAAATTAATTCTCAATTTTCAAATGATCAAGATTTCAATAATTAATATCCCACAAACATCATACAGTCATTCTTAATAATATAATCAATATTTCAATAATTAACATCGCAATAATGATATTGGCAATATAGGTTATAACATATCATGCAGAGCAAATATATGTTTAACTAACCTTGACAAAATGAAATGAGTATTTCTTATTATCTGCAATGTCAGGTCATTCAGACAAGAGTGTTTGTTTCACTCCTTGTCCTAGATGATAAATATTCTAAGATGGCTGCAGTAAGGAAAGAATTTGTCATGTAAATAACAACGACTTCTGTCTAAATACATTGTGCATCAAACTGCACCTCTTTGCATTCTTTATACATCAACACTCCAATCAAACACATACACAGTTGTGGATGGGAGGGCAACTCCTGTCGAACCCCCTTACCTTCTCTGCAAAACCAGCCAAACTAAAACTTCAAATCAAGTATCAAACACAAATTCCTGTTCAACAAACTCTTATCTACGACTTTCAAACAAACATTTCACAACTTTATACAAAAACAAGAATGAAAAACCATCAAAAGACAACTCACCAGAAATCTTTTAAGTCCTTTCCCATGAACAAGCTTCAAGCCAAGCGTCCCTGATCAGCAATGGCTGATGGCCTGGGCCTGTGAAGCAAGGAAAAAAGTTACATAACCCACGCTACGTCACTGACCTCCGATCTGCCCAGATGGCTTGAGGCAAGACTGGTTCGCTGGCTCTCCATTTGAATGGTGAACCCCAACTGTGAATCATTGAATGGGGTGTAGCGGCTAGCGCCTATTAGAATGAAGCATTAGATACCAACAAGGCAATAAAATGACCCAACATTGTACCAGTGATAGCTATTGATGCCTTGTTTTTCTTATCTGGTATTGTTTATTCAGAAACAGATTAAAACCTGGTAAGCTGTCTGAAGAAATGGTTACTAGTCCCACTATGAGGATAATGATAGTTGATGCAAAATTATGTAACCTAATTGAGGGTTTACTTGTCTTCTCTGATTATAAAATAAGGCATTTTACACAAAATTGGTTTTAATTTTTCCTAAATTCTTCTTTAAATATATCATTAAACATGTCCTAGCAAAATAAATGTGCACAATTATTAAGTTATATATAAACATATACGACAACTGTTCAAACAAAGTTAAAAACTTATAACTCTTAACACAATGACGGAATGAACACAAAAGACATATTTGAACACATACTAAACATACAACAAAAATCTTTTAAAGTTGCCAGATTACATCTTCCAACTAAAACAAGAGAGAAATATCTGACAGTTTTCGAAACTTGCTTCCTAAAATATATATTTCACACACTTTCTTCCCATGACACCAACTCATTTAACTAATCTTTAACTGACCCAATTTAACAGTGTCAGGAATCATAACCAAATATGGCAACCATGAAACCAGACATCAGGACACAATTTCCTTCGATTTCTGACCAAGTCCGACATTGACCAATCAGAAACTTTCACCATCATCTTAGCAGCTGGACATGCACTATTCTATAATTTCAACAACAATGACATAGCCAAAAAACTCATTGTCCTTCCAGAAAACTCCAGCCACTATTTCCGCTGTCCGCAGATGGAAGGAGTGGGGTCACTCTGGCCCTATTGAGTCAGACTGACCCCTATTGAGGTCCCTCAAGGCCTTGAGCATGCCTCTCCGAAACACAACACCATGTGGGATACTACTGGTCAATTCATTTTGACATGCCAATGACCAAGGAAAGGGGGATGAACTTCTTTCAATGGTTAATGCCGGCACTTGAAAGAGTCCAGGACTGGAATTAGGGGATGTTTTAAGCTTTATGATTTAATGAGCATTACTTGGTGGTTAAGGCACAATTTTGAATTGGATGTTTCCTTTTCCAGAGAAAACTGTCTTGAAGTAAGGAGACCTTGATTTAGATATAATGATGTCTTACTGAGTTTCATTACAATCAATGGGTTTTTTCTTCAGCTTATGGTAAAATTACAAAAAGATTCCCACCTTCATTGCCTTAATAAGTACAGGCAGAAACATTCATGTTTTTTAATTTACAAATTAAGTATGACAGTGAAATGGAAACTGAGAAGTAGCATCCAGGGTTTGTGGACAAAGGAACTTGCATGTTTTACACAAAAAAGGAAGACAAGGAAAGTGGGAAAACAAAGAAAGAGGGAACAAAATAGAAGTGCTTAACAAAAGCCGAATCAGGTGTACTATTCCTATCCAACACAACCTTGTACTGTCAAATACTTAATGTAGTGAATGTAGGAAGCCATGACATCCAAAAATCACTTCCAATTCATATTGAACATAAATATTTGGGGATCATGAATTTTGGGGGGGCACATTTTTGTTGCAAGAAAGTGAAGACTAAGCACACGATCTAAAAAATATAATCCCAAACTTATTTTTTCTACAACTTTCCAATACATGTTGAAGAAACAATTTTCAATCATTTATCTCAGCTTAAGGCATGATAAAAAGAAAAGAAAAGAAAACAAGGCACTCTCTAATATTCATGGTGTTTGATGTACTGAAGTGAAACACACCAACCAAAAACTATTTTGAACTACATGAATGACCATGTTTCCTGATCTGTTGCTAACTGTCCATAAAGGACATTGTTGCTAATGGCTTGGATGTCGTTGAGTAATTTTGGGAGTCTGTGGTATTTATGCATGATTACCGTTAGTTTGTTCTAGCTACACTGACAGGAAACTTTCTTTAACTAAAATATGTCAGTCCCAATAGCAACAATATGAATATTTATTTCAATTTTTCAAAATCAACATCAAAATTAGATGTTGTCAGAATCTTTTCAATCATAATAATTTCTTTGTTTTAACAGGATCAAATGTTTAAGTAAATTTTCTGATCAAGTTGCTCTCTTCAGGTGTGATGTATACTATCTGAAGAAAATTAACCTCTTCATGTTACACAAACAAAACAAAAATATAATTGTTATATTTTTACATAAAACATGTTACTTGAAAAGAAATCTGACAATGATATTAATGTACCCTTGTAAGCATATGTAACCAAAACTGTTAAAATTAAGAAATCTTTCTAAAATTACCTACCGGTACATCTGTTTTAGTAAAAATATATATAGAGAAAACTAGATATTATACAAACTCTAAAATTCTGAAACTATGCATTACTGCCTCANCAAGCAGCCGCACATACACATACACACGCATGCACATCGTCATATGAGCCAAATATTCTCAAACACGATGTTAAACATCTCAATAGTAAATTAACACTTCTCTACAACCAAAATGCTGAGATTAGTCTGTAGCAGTCTGTTTCACAGTTCCTCAGCCACAATAGTTTCCCTTCAGGCTTAAAGTACTTAATAAAGCAAGTCTAGATTTCAAAAGTTTCAGGATTCTGAAAATCTGAGCTCAATTAAGATTGAGTTATCTGTTGCTATCAAAATTTTCATCTTCAAAGATTAAGTGTTTGTATAGTAACTTAGATTAATAAAGATAAAACAGGTGAGTTTCTAAACCACATGCACTGCATGTATACAGTTATATTTGGAGTAACCTAATCTTAGGAGGGTTGCAAGAAGCTTTTGAAATGTTCACTCACATAGTGAATATCCACTTTGATATAAAAAAAATGGCTGTCAAGTAAGTTGTCTAGCAAATGTACAGTTATATCTGTCTCTACTAATGTGAAGTAATTTAATTCAGTCTCCATGATATATTTTGTCAAAGAAGTAATTTTTTTAGGATTTGGGGACCACTGAATCTGTTATAGTAGACAAACCGAAATTTAGATTGAAATTTGCATCCATTATAGTCCCATGCGGAAGATTCAAATGTAAGAATGAACATGATGATGAACATCGGACAAGTTGTTCAGCATAGACATGAAAAACAACTGTACTGAGTGACATCAGTATTACTTGTAAGTAAATGCTATCATGGCTGCCTGCAAATACTCCACCTAGAGGACACAATATTATTAACAATGAATGATGTTGACAACATAAGATGATGGTCACACTTTCCACACAATATAACAACCATCCTATCATTATTAGTCATCTCTTGTGGCAAGCATAGGAAACTGCACAGCTTACGATGTCCTGGAAGGATCACGATTAGGATTCTAATGAATTTAATCTCCCTTAGCCTTCACATCTAACAACTGCTACACATACTTCAACTGCTCTGAGCTCATTCATGGTCCTGGCTATGAGCAGCCATAACAGCTGGACAAAACATGGCATGGTCAATCCTTTTCTGAAGCCTTCTTGAGAACTGAGGTCTAAAATCCTCCTGAATGGCCCAGAACGTTCCATTAAGTCGAGTGCACACTCCTACTTGCTGTGGCCATTACAACCTGTACATTTCCAAATTATCACCATGCCATATACAAACATGTCTTAATCCTGTGTCCTCATGTATTGAACGCTACAATATAGATCCGACACATATCGTCAGTTTCCAAGGTCACTCCAAAAGAGACTCATTTCAGTCACAATGGACACCTGTGTGAGCATGTTATGGCAGAAAATTGTCGTGACAGTGTGGAAATTGACTAATGCGGAGCAAACATGTCCAGATCTGGAATGTGTGACGAAGAGGCTACTCAGGGGCATTTGAGCATGACCACGCAATTGACCACCTATCAATATGTATCACCATGACAAGGAAATGTGTTCCACTTGGCTGGTGGCGAACACAGTCTGCCATACTGACTCCTGTACCTGGCCACCATGGGTATCATCACCTGTCAGTGATGAACAACAATCGATGGTGTTAACCGTGGACATAGATATTTTATGACACATACAATCTTGTCAGGGTTTCTGGGGCACAGGAACTTGTTTGTCTGAACACGATACAGAGCAGACATCTTTATTTTTGAAAAATGTCTGTCAATGGGTGAAAAGAGAAGATTTGTGACTATCTGACATCTGCTCCACACTGATACATATACAATAAGTCTACATATGGAAAAGAAAACTGAGAAATATAATGTTTAGACTGAGAAATTATTCATATATTTTAAATTTTATTTACAATACAATACATTTCTAACAAATACTCATATAAAGAATTGACAGATAACACTAGTGTTTTGGTCCTGACAACTGCCTGTTATCTTTGTTAGAGCATATAATAATCTAAAACTAGAGTTGGTAATGACTGCAGTATACTGTATATGACTCACAATATCCTATATATATATATCAGGCCCCCTTGGCACAAATATATAATTCTATGTGTATCATACTATGTAAGTAGAAACAGTAGAAGA
>VKKT01010306.1:39866-57930 GCA_008038995.1 Haliotis laevigata | reverse complement strand
CTTTGAGGATCGTTGAATCTGTGTGCTGTCGATTAAGTGCCTGACTCTGAGATTGATGCTTCGAATCTCGGATGCGACTTAAGCTTGCAAAAATACCAGAACCTGTACTATACTGGGAAATTGCCACCCCAAATGTAGCATGTGTTAAATTTGACCACTTTTAAAAAGGCCTCGTGTGTATTCATAGTTTTCGTCCGTGAGAGCCGTACCAATTTACGCTTGTGAGTGGGGTACGTGATCTAGACTACCAGTTGTCCGGCTCCATTTGTGGTAGCCGCGGTGGTTTAAAGGGTTAGATGGCTGACTTTGTGTGCTGGCGATTAGAGTGTGGGTTCGATTCTTTGATGGGACTCAACCTAAAGATAGTACTACAATGAGCAATGGCACAGGAATGAACACGATCCCTACAAAGGATACGCAAAGTACGTAATCTTGACGACCAGTAGTCAGACTTCTGTTTTGTGGGAGCCAAGCCGGTTTAGATCGCCGATTTCGTGTGCTGGCGATTAGGTACCTGACTCTGAAGTGTGGATTCGAATCCCGGATCGGAATGAACCTAACAAAACTCCTTTAATCCGTACTTTACTGAGAAAGTGTAATCCCAAAATATAATATATGATACACTGGCTAAACACTTTTCACATCAAGCATGTAGGACTATATAGGAAAGTGTCATCAAACCAAAGTATATGGACATAGCGATTTCACAAGCATTATCGGGACCCGGGTATAATTTTTGTAGAAACCCACCATACAATCCCTAGATAATACAGATTGGTCGCGTCCTCAGTAAAGTGAAATAGACCATTCTTTCACTTCTGCACAGCATGTTACTTTCTCATGTAACCGTGTATATGATGTCGACTTTTGTCGTGATTGCGTGAGGTGAGTTCTCGCATGAAGTCTCACGCGATCTGTGATATGCTCGTGATCGGAATGTGAGCTGTGTGGTCACAATGAAACTATCGTGAAGGGATCCTTCTGAGTGCATGCAAAGAACGATTCTTTATCTGTGTGGATGTAGATCAACTACGCAATAGCTATAGTTAGAACTTACATTCAATTTCATTTCGTTTAAGCGACCCACAAATATTTTTAGAAAATTTATGTAAATTTGTGACTTTTAATTTCAGGGGCGGAAATAGCTTTTTGAGAAAGAGGAGGTGCACACCTTTTGAGAAAGGGTGGGTGAACACTTCATTTTCACCCGAGTTTCAAAGGTCATTTAATAAATTTTCAGGACAAAAGGGAGTGGGTAGGGGATTCACCCCTGCACCCCCATCCCCCTCTGGATCCGCTTATGCATTTGGTTGGTCAGCAATATTCCAGCTATAGGGCGGCGGTCCGTAAATAATCGAGTCTGGACCAGACAATCCAGTGATTAACATCAAAAGCATCGATCTATGTAATCGGGATACGATGACATGTGTCAACCAATTCAGCGAGTCTGATCCCCCTATCCCGTTAGTCGCCCATACCACAAACTTGGGTTGCTGAAGATCAATTCTAACCCGGACTTCGCGGGTCCTCGAATTAGTTATGCATCTTGATAACTTAGAAATGTGTAACTCATAATTCAAAGAATTTAATTTTTCGACCAGTAAGACTAGACCATTTGTAAGTCTCTTACTGTTCAATCGCAAAGCTCCTTAAAACCGCTGAAAGTAATTTATTCCACTCTACGCCCTAAATCGTTCAATATATAAATCCTCTAAACCCTCTCTGTTAAATCTTTTGTTAATGACGTCACTAGAATTAAGTGCTAAAATGGGACATTCATTCAATTTGAATTAAATCCAAAAAAAACATCCACAACGTCAGGATAGTTTTTAAGGCAATATGTAATTCGTGTTAGCTTTGTATGGTGTAAAGCAATTGCGTGACCAATGCTAAGGTTCTGCATGGAGGCATTATATCAGGTTATGTTTGTTTAAGATACCCAGCTGTAGTGGTATCAGATTTACCGTTAGTCAGAATATCACCTCACTACCCAATCTTTCATGGAGGAGCGAAAGTGTACGTCTCACCTTAGATACGGAAGAAGCATTCAATTATCAAAAGTGTTACTAATAACGCAAAGTGTATAAATTAAGTGAATAAAAACTACATTGTCATTGCATTTCTGACTACCGTTTCGCCAAGAGAAACTATAGCATTCGCAATGTGTAAGTAATGATATATTTTTAGTGTATTGACATACATGTTAAATCTCTCCTTTAATTAACTTGCTTTTCAACAGACATTTTTCGGTGTTTGAGATGAAACATAAAAGTTAAACAGCAATTTTATATTTAATGGTGAGATCAATCAACAGTTGTAAAATGATCTGTCAGTTTAACCTATCAGTCATGCAAGATTGGTTGGTCTATTGTTTAACGCCGCACTCAGCAATATTCCAGCCATATAGCGGTTGTCTGTAAATAATCAAGTCTGGATCAGACAATCCAGTGATCAACATCATGAGCATCGAGTGAGCCTGACCACCCAATCCCGTTAGTCGCCTCTTGCGACAAGCATGGGTTGCTGAAGACAAATACTAACCCGGATTTTCACTGGTAGGTCAAATAATAAGAAGAAAGCGCCGAAGCTACCAATATATATAACTAAGTAAGAATTGTTTATCTAATTTGTTGCACCCTTTTCGGTCATAACATTAAACCGGATTTGAGTGATCCAAAGCGACGGAATTTACCGATCACCTGATCGTTAGGCCTAATCCAGTGATCAACATCAAAAGCATCGATCAATGTAATCAGCATACGATGACAGCGAGTCTGATCCCTCCCCCCTATCCCGTTAGTCGCCCATACGACAAACTTGGGTTGCTGAAGATCAATTCTAACCCGGACTTCGCGGGTCCTTGAATTAGTTATGCATACTTGATAACTTAGAAATGTGTAACTCATAATTCAAGGAATTTAATTGTTTATCTAATTTGTTGCACTCTTTTCGGTCATAACATTAAACCGGATTTGAGTGATCCAAAGAGACGGATTTACCGATCACCTGATCGTTAGGCCTAATCCATGTTCGCCCCTAGTCCCTTGTTATATGTTGCTTGTTCGCGTGTTGGTTTAGTCCGGAGAATGTACAAAATCATTTGAAGATGAAAGATTCGGCAGGGAAATGATATTTTTCTCTGTGTTTACATGAATATTGCATGCACGTGTTTGTTTAACTGACGAAAGATTATATATTCATCACCTAAATTGCATGTATCGTATTGTGCATGGCACATTTACACTATAAATATTGGATGTGAGAATTTTTTGTATCGTGTATCGCTGCACAACAACGGGTGTATTGGACAGGGAGTGAGATGATGGTGTCTGGAATTTCTATTACAGACTGTACGTTTTATTTCACTCGAAGTAAACTTGTTCTTATGCCATATATTTAAGAGGGCTGTAATCTAACGGTTGAAGCGTTCGCTCGTCACGCCAAAGACCGATTCCCCACAAAGGTACAATGTGTGAAGTCCATTTCTGGTTTCTCCCGCCGTGGTATTGCTGGAATAGCGGCGTAAAACTAAAGTCACTCATATATTTAAGATTCATAGTTTTCACTGCTTGTCTGAATGCTTGGTTGCAGTCGGCTCTTTCTACCTGATAATTCCGTGCATCGTAGTCGTAATGTCGTCGACATGGAGTCATGCCGTCAACGAGTGTCAACCATGCCGTCCTCGTCCCCGAGCCGTCAACAGACTCAGCCTGTCCAGACACATGACAAACTTCCTGCGCTCACTGGCGAACACACAGGGACTCTTAAACGTCACGCTCCGGGAATTAGTATGTCTATAGCAAGAAAACAAATAGCACATTAGTGCAGATTATTTGTATTTTTCATCCATTGTTCATTGTTCATTTTCTGAGGGACGTTGGGGTAGCGTAGTGGTTAAAGCGTTCGCTCATCACGCCAAAGACACGGTTCGATTCCCCACATGATTACAATGTGTGAAGCCCATTTCTGGTGTCCCCCGCCCTGATATTGCTGAAGTAATGCTAAAAGCGGCGTAAAACTAAACTCACTCACGCACTTCCCGTTGCCCAACACGGGTGGGTATTCCGCCTCTAATGGAGAATGAATGCAATATTGCAGGTGTCCTATCATGGTCGAGAAGACAGCCAGGAGCAGTTCCTGTCGTATCCCAGACTCGCCGTCAACCCCTTCCAACACGGCAACAAGCTGGTAAACGTGGCTTCTCCTTTACCCCATGAATGTCATGTTTGTGTTTGTTTCTTCCTGTACGCCGCACTCAGCAATATTCCAGCTATATGGCGGCAGTCTGTAAATATTCGAGTCTGGGCCAGACAATCCNCTGTTAAATCTTTTGTTAATGACGTCACTAGAATTAAGTGCTAAAATGGGACATTCATTCAATTTGAATTAAATCCAAAAAAAACATCCACAACGTCAGGATAGTTTTTAAGGCAATATGTAATTCGTGTTAGCTTTGTATGGTGTAAAGCAATTGCGTGACCAATGCTAAGGTTCTGCATGGAGGCATTATATCAGGTTATGTTTGTTTAAGATACCCAGCTGTAGTGGTATCAGATTTACCGTTAGTCAGAATATCACCTCACTACCCAATCTTTCATGGAGGAGCGAAAGTGTACGTCTCACCTTAGATACGGAAGAAGCATTCAATTATCAAAAGTGTTACTAATAACGCAAAGTGTATAAATTAAGTGAATAAAAACTACATTGTCATTGCATTTCTGACTACCGTTTCGCCAAGAGAAACTATAGCATTCGCAATGTGTAAGTAATGATATATTTTTAGTGTATTGA
The DNA here is from genome assembly GCA_008038995.1 of Haliotis laevigata. NCBI lineage: Eukaryota > Metazoa > Mollusca > Gastropoda > Lepetellida > Haliotidae > Haliotis > Haliotis laevigata. The sequence continues at coordinate 53,139 of VKKT01010306.1, read as the reverse complement.
CATACATGTTAAATCTCTCCTTTAATTAACTTGCTTTTCAACAGACATTTTTCGGTGTTTGAGATGAAACATAAAAGTTAAACAGCAATTTTATATTTAATGGTGAGATCAATCAACAGTTGTAAAATGATCTGTCAGTTTAACCTATCAGTCATGCAAGATTGGTTGGTCTATTGTTTAACGCCGCACTCAGCAATATTCCAGCCATATAGCGGTTGTCTGTAAATAATCAAGTCTGGATCAGACAATCCAGTGATCAACATCATGAGCATCGAGTGAGCCTGACCACCCAATCCCGTTAGTCGCCTCTTGCGACAAGCATGGGTTGCTGAAGACAAATACTAACCCGGATTTTCACTGGTAGGTCAAATAATAAGAAGAAAGCGCCGAAGCTACCAATATATATAACTAAGTAAGAATTGTTTATCTAATTTGTTGCACCCTTTTCGGTCATAACATTAAACCGGATTTGAGTGATCCAAAGCGACGGAATTTACCGATCACCTGATCGTTAGGCCTAATCCAGTGATCAACATCAAAAGCATCGATCAATGTAATCAGCATACGATGACAGCGAGTCTGATCCCTCCCCCCTATCCCGTTAGTCGCCCATACGACAAACTTGGGTTGCTGAAGATCAATTCTAACCCGGACTTCGCGGGTCCTTGAATTAGTTATGCATACTTGATAACTTAGAAATGTGTAACTCATAATTCAAGGAATTTAATTGTTTATCTAATTTGTTGCACTCTTTTCGGTCATAACATTAAACCGGATTTGAGTGATCCAAAGAGACGGATTTACCGATCACCTGATCGTTAGGCCTAATCCATGTTCGCCCCTAGTCCCTTGTTATATGTTGCTTGTTCGCGTGTTGGTTTAGTCCGGAGAATGTACAAAATCATTTGAAGATGAAAGATTCGGCAGGGAAATGATATTTTTCTCTGTGTTTACATGAATATTGCATGCACGTGTTTGTTTAACTGACGAAAGATTATATATTCATCACCTAAATTGCATGTATCGTATTGTGCATGGCACATTTACACTATAAATATTGGATGTGAGAATTTTTTGTATCGTGTATCGCTGCACAACAACGGGTGTATTGGACAGGGAGTGAGATGATGGTGTCTGGAATTTCTATTACAGACTGTACGTTTTATTTCACTCGAAGTAAACTTGTTCTTATGCCATATATTTAAGAGGGCTGTAATCTAACGGTTGAAGCGTTCGCTCGTCACGCCAAAGACCGATTCCCCACAAAGGTACAATGTGTGAAGTCCATTTCTGGTTTCTCCCGCCGTGGTATTGCTGGAATAGCGGCGTAAAACTAAAGTCACTCATATATTTAAGATTCATAGTTTTCACTGCTTGTCTGAATGCTTGGTTGCAGTCGGCTCTTTCTACCTGATAATTCCGTGCATCGTAGTCGTAATGTCGTCGACATGGAGTCATGCCGTCAACGAGTGTCAACCATGCCGTCCTCGTCCCCGAGCCGTCAACAGACTCAGCCTGTCCAGACACATGACAAACTTCCTGCGCTCACTGGCGAACACACAGGGACTCTTAAACGTCACGCTCCGGGAATTAGTATGTCTATAGCAAGAAAACAAATAGCACATTAGTGCAGATTATTTGTATTTTTCATCCATTGTTCATTGTTCATTTTCTGAGGGACGTTGGGGTAGCGTAGTGGTTAAAGCGTTCGCTCATCACGCCAAAGACACGGTTCGATTCCCCACATGATTACAATGTGTGAAGCCCATTTCTGGTGTCCCCCGCCCTGATATTGCTGAAGTAATGCTAAAAGCGGCGTAAAACTAAACTCACTCACGCACTTCCCGTTGCCCAACACGGGTGGGTATTCCGCCTCTAATGGAGAATGAATGCAATATTGCAGGTGTCCTATCATGGTCGAGAAGACAGCCAGGAGCAGTTCCTGTCGTATCCCAGACTCGCCGTCAACCCCTTCCAACACGGCAACAAGCTGGTAAACGTGGCTTCTCCTTTACCCCATGAATGTCATGTTTGTGTTTGTTTCTTCCTGTACGCCGCACTCAGCAATATTCCAGCTATATGGCGGCAGTCTGTAAATATTCGAGTCTGGGCCAGACAATCCAGCGATCAACATCATGAACATCGATCTACGCAATTGGGATACGATGACATGTGTCAACCATCAACCAAGTCAGAGAGATTGACCACCCGATCCCGTTGGTCGCCTCTTACGACAAGCATGGGTTGCTGAAGACCAATTCTAACCCGGATCTTCACGGGTTATAATATAGATACCAACATAAAGTCCAGTCAGAGTGGGGCGGTGGGGTAGCCTAGTGGTTAAAAGCGTTGGCTCGTAACGCCGAAGAGTCGGTTCGATTCCACATCTGGGTACAATGTGTGAAGCCCATTTCTGGTGTCCCACGCCGTGATATTGCTGGGATATTGCTAAAAGTGGTGTAGAACCAAACTCACTCACCCTGAAAGAGGTATTATGCCGGTATTAAATTCATCACCATCCAATAACTTTCTTGTTTACTTTCAGCTACAGTCAAACATGGGTCTTAACTTTCTTTTGCCCAAAAAAATATTGTTTATAAGACTATTAGATAATCAGATATTAACTCCTATGGATTTGAAAGTTTGCCTTTTTCTTATTCTTTTTAGGTTTAATATCATTCAGACCTTTTTACCCTTCGGATCGGCCTGAAATGTGCGTGCTCAAACCACTGTTATAGTTCGCGGGCTTGCCGAAAAATTCCTGCTATTTTTACATTCGTAACTATTCGTGTGATTCCGGCAAACCGGATGATCTTCTTGTAGGTCACCACGGAAAGAGGCGAGTAGTTACGAATGCTATTTTTAGTGATCTGCAAGATGATCGTCCCGGTGAAATACGAGTTTGTCATGCATGTCTCCTTTCATTAACCGCGATTCGGCTTGTCCTGGAATAACACGTTTGTATCCCGATGGGATATCTTGTCAGGTAAACCAATCACATACCGTACGACATTGTGAGGCGACTGGAATTAGAAATGCCCTTATCCCGATGTTTCATACCTCAGTTGGTAAGTGGATAAGAGAGTCTGACCAGAGAGCGGAATGCCCGTCATTATGATTTCCATAATTCTATTATAAGATTAGCATTGGTCTTCAGCAACCCATACTTGTCGTAAAAGGCGACTGTGTCATCGCATCCCAGTAGCGTATATCGATGTCTTTGATGTTGATCACTGGATTGTTGGTCAAGACTCGATAATTTACAGGCGGCCGCCATATAGCTTGAATATTGAACGCCTTTGGGTGAACTCTCTAATCAACAAGCTATCATCAATGATATTGTATTGTTTGTCTCTGCATCATACAACCCCCATCTCTGCTCCTTGCTCAATACTTGTACAGGTGGACGACCTTGAGTCGTCGTACAGAGTCCTGACCGGCGTCATCGCCAACCTCACCCTCGTCAACTACGTCAGCGTCAGTAGGGGTTTCCCCCCTTCCTTCAACCACGCCCACTTCCGTGTCCCCCTGTGCCAGCTGTGGAAATCTCTGGCGAGTCTAGGGCACGACCCTCCTGCCTCCGCCTGTTTATCAACCATACCCGACGGAGTGGACACAGACATCAACACCGCCGTTGACTTCATCTACATCACCTACAAGCGAGCAATCCACACCGTGCAGGTCATCAGGAATTATTTCCCAGCCCCGAGACGACGTTGTTGAATTAGCACAGACCAGTTACATCACTACCACTACATAACCGGCTATCACCTTTCTAGTCTGGGGGCAGCCTAGTGGTAAAAGCGTTCGCTAGCCACGCCGAAGACCCGGGCTCCACATGGGTACAATGTGTGAAGACCATAAATTTCTGGTGTTCCCCGCCGTGACATTGCTGGAATATTGCTAAAAGCGGCGTAAAAGTAAACTCATTCACCAATGCAATTTATTGTTATTTATATTTTTCCGATCACGTGGTAAACATTAACTGACCTGCACTGTGACACACAACACCCGGAATGACAAAAGAAGTAATATTTTAGATATATTTAAAAAAAATTGTACTGTGAAACCATACCAAATTACGGCACTACGATGTATTCCTGAGATAATGGTAGTTTTAACTTTTCCAAACCAATCAAAACCACACATCGGGATGAACCAAACCACTCAACATGCGTTTTGATCACACTGATATGGACATGCATTACTAATTCATTCATGGGGACTTATTATTATCAGTTCTATACTTCCGCTCTGCAGTTTGTTCAAAAATTGACCCCAATCGTTTCAGAGCCAAGAGATCCTGATTCATTGGATTACACGGCCAGATACATTTCACATTTGTGAGATATTGAATATATCAGGGATTTTCCAAATAAAACAATGAATGTATCATACTGACTTATGTTTTGGTTTACCGGGACTTTCTGCGAATGACTAAAGCAGCTCGACAAGGCGTTTTGGGGGAATCAAAGTCATAGTACAAAGGGCCCGACAGAGTTGCGTCCCTTCATCAAACCTGGATCCTCTGGTCATTTGGTCTGAATGAACAAGACTGGTCAAGTTGTTCATGAACCTCTTAGAATGCGGCACATTGGCAAGGTGGATATTATTTTCAGTGAATACAGATATTTGCTCTCTTGGATGAGTGGGTATGGTTTTACGCCGCTTTTAGCAATATTCCAGCTATTTTGGGGGCGCCAGAAATGGGCTTCACACATTGTATCGAACCCAAGTCTTCTGCGTGACGAGCGAACGCTGTAACCACTAGGCAGGTCGCTCTGACTCTCTGGTGGAGAATACAACCAAAGCTGTCCATGAGGGACTAGAAAGCTAACGGTCTCATCCTACCGGGTAACCATTAGAGTAATCATGATCAATGAGATGCATTGTGAATTTTGACCTCAAAGTGGTCTTGTTAGTACTGTATTTAGTACAGATAAAGCCCCTTTAATTCTTCTCGGCGAGGGCACAGTGAGACCACGGGTAAGCGTAATATTTTACGAGTGCTTCCGTTTCTAAGTTGTCATATCCCGAAGCTCGAACGCTATCACCATTTTTCGTGGTACAAACCTCCCAAAAATGATATCTCTTGTTTTGAGACTCTCGTTGTTCAGGAACTTAGGAGTGGATAAATTTAAATTTTAAACAACAGCTTTGTACTGAATTACCGCTGGGGCCGGAGGTCAAGAGCTGGAGCTGTTGTCGTCTTCATTTTTTTAAAAGTGCGCTTCAACATCAGTTCTCGACATTGAAACTCGACATACTCGCCCGAAACGTGACTTGCCTTCTCCCCATTGTGAACCAGAGTCGGTAGATTGGGAGATTAACATGTACAGCGAGCGTGCCACTGCATTTATAACGCTGTGCTCGCAAAGTACACTAAAGAGGTTTGCAAATACATTTCTCCAATCTGCATATGTACACTGCAGGATGTAATTAGAGTTGGATCCACTTGCGTAACGTTACACAACCTAAAAGCCACGCCGGCGTTGCGTCACGTGATGCAACCGGCGCCATCACCATCCTCCGCAGCAGTGGTGGTGTTTGACCGATGGGGGTCGAGGATCGGAGTGGCGTGGGGTGGGGATATGGACGGGTGGTTCAAGGCGGATTAAATGATAATACTTAGCGATGTTTCGTAACAATGTAAACGGTTTTGAACCCATTTGCTCTTAAAGCTTTTTTTTAATTCCATTAAAATAGACTTATGGACTGCAAACTGACAACGACCCCAAAATATGATCCCAAAATACAATTTCCGACATTTTGAGAATTTAGAGCTCTGATTTTCGTGAACTTGTCCACGTAAATAGAGATTTCCGTCAGTATTGATCAAATACCTAGCAATCTCGAGAAGATAATATACGCGCTGTTCGTAACTTAAAGTGGTCGTTATCTGTTTACTGTGCAACACTACAATGACATTTTATCTTTTCATACATTTCTTCTTCACACTCGGGGCAGATCAAATACTGGTGCACATGAACTCGTTTGAAAAATAGTCTCGTAGTCAATGTGGCAATGCATTTTGGACATAAACACAGAGCAACCGCCACAAAGTAGAGTTTCTTTATCAAACTCAAAAGAGCTATGTTCACGTACAACAAATTATTCTTCGACTGTAATTTTCTCAGTTAAAACTTAGGTTTTGTGTTAGTGAGTGAGTGAGTTTAGTTATACGCTGATTTTGGCAATATTCCAGCGATATCACGGCGGGGACACCAGCAATGGGCTTCGAACATTGTACCCATGTGGGGAATCGAACCAGAGTCTTCGGCGTGACGGGCGAACCACTAGGCTACCCACCGCCCCGGCTTTGTGTTAGATTTGGTATAACGTATACGATGAGCGATGTAGAGGATTCGCACAAAATGTGCTCGATGCTCATGCTGTTGACCACTGGATTGTCTGTTCCAGACTCGATTATTTACAGACCGCCGCCATACAGCTGGAATATTGCTGAGCGCGGTGATAAACAACAAATAAACAATAATGTGCAAACCAGTTTCTACGCTTATACCACCATGAAACGAATATTACAGCCAATTCTCTGACAAGAAAGTCCACAATAAGAACTTCACCGGCTCCTTATGTAATTTTCAACTTTAGTAACTGTAAACAGCCACACGAATTAAATGGCATTGATCAGTGCAATAAATCGACCACAAGCCACGTGTCATGTATTATGGAAACGTCAGTCCAATAGGCGTGGCCTGATCTGTTGCATACTTAGCTTTATGGGAACATAATCTATTGATAACAGTACGTGATACAAACGGATTATATTAGACTAATGCTTATTCTCTGAATATATATAGTTTTGATAGTAACAAACAAGTGATCTGAAAGTAAGTATCCGATATCCGAGAAGTATCCAAGCACGTCTACACTTTGGCAAGTCTGGAGTTTAGGGATTCTTATAGTCTATCTCATATGGTCACTGATCCTCATGTACTCCTTCCCTACCAGCCCTCTGTGCAATGCTAAAGCCCTAAATGAAGCAAGTCTACATGTCCATTAGTTCTGAATCTTCCACGTTTAACTCACTGGTCTCTTTTTAATTTAAATGGAATTATTTGTTTACATCAAAAGTATATATATTCAGAGACTAAGCATTACTATATAATTGTTCGGGCTACTTTCCATAAAACACATCTGAACAAAGAGAGCCTGAACATATTAAATTTACATGTATTTCAAACAAGAATTTGTTATTTCATAAACACGCAGTTTGTTTTCTTTTGATGTTGTTGTTCTTTGTTATAAAATACATTTTTATGGACTGACATACTGACAATTGTACTTGCGACTATCTGGTATGTGTTCCCAGGAAATATGTCGGCGTAAAGAGTATCTAAACAGACTAACTCTCAGTTTCTGATTGTATATAGTTTGGATAGAAACAAACATTTCCTTCATATTGAAGGGGCGGTGGGGTAGCCTAGTGGTTAAAGCGTTCGCTCGTCACGCCAAAGGCCCGGGTTCGATTCCCCACATGGTTACAATTTGTGAAGCCCATTTCTGGTGTCCCCTGCCGTGGTATTGCTGGAATATTGCTAAAAGCGGCATAAAACAATACTCAGTCAGTCAGTTTAATATTGAAAAGGAGCCCTGTCAGAAGGGACAGTCTGAACCTAAGGAAATCTAGATTTGCTTCATTTAGCGCTATATAGCTTTGCAGGGAGGGCTAGGTAGTTGGGGAAATAATGGGGGTCGGACAAAATGCCACAGGACATAATTTCTTTGGACAAAATCCCACACCAAAATGACCAACATAGGACAAAATCCCACACCAAAATGGCCAACATAGGACAAAATCCCACACCAAAATGACCAACATAGGACAAAATCCCATGATCCACTCCAAAGCGATTGTACGTGGAATGATCACACTAATGATATAGTACGTAAAGTTCGCCCTATGATCAGTTGTCTGAGGTGTTTTAAATACCGATTATCACGTAAAACGTTGGGTATTATGTATAAGTCCTATATTGTTCGCATATTTGGGATAACTGGACGTCTGAGCAATCGCGTACATTAGAAAATTTACATCTAGATGCTCTGAGAACTATATGTGGTGCTGTTCGTGGCACAAGTCATAACAAATTGTATAATGAAACCAAATCTCAGTCCTTGCAAGATAGAAGGCATTGCCAGAAGTTGACTTTATTCTATAAGATGTACAACAACCAATTGCCAAAATATCTTTGTGACCTGATCCCAAACTCCATCTCCGGAACTACAAACTTAAATTGAAAAAGGAGCCTCGGTGAGTTGGGAAATTCAGGACCTAGGGAAATCTAGACTTGCTTGATTAAGGGCTTCAGCAGTGCAGGGAGGTCAAGGCAGTAGGGAAAATAATGTGGTTCAGGGACTGTGACACAAACTATATTGCAGGGAGGGCAAGGCATTACCAGTGTTGCTGATAAGTAATTCAGTACTATTTCTCCGTTTGTTTATCATCCGGTCCACGAATTCGCCCAGCTCACGTGTCCCCATCTTGACCCCATTACCTGTAGTTAACCTACACACTATACCTATGTCAGTGTTTACCATTTCGTAGTACAATGTATCTGTCAATCAAGATCGGGCATTGATGTGACGCGCCCAGTCATCAGCACTTCCAGTGTAGGTACGTGTATATCACAATCGATATGGTTGTCACAGCAGTCGCCGGGCTAGCCTGGCATTTCACAACACGTCGCTCTGACTGTAATTACAATAATCTACAAATTCCTGTCGTATCTCGGCTGCTGTAGTGTAGCGCATTCCACGATCGGGCTATTGTTTTAGTTTAACCAGGGCGGGAAACCATGCCGTGCCATGTAGGTCAAAGGTGAAGTTATGTCACAGGTCAGAGTTGAAAGCTGATCGTGACGGGTCGCGCTGTGAGTGACTGTCTCAAAGAACAGCGAGGAGGAGGGAGTTGAGTGAACACGGACCCATGTGTGGTCAGACTGTGGACAGCGGCTAGTTTCTTGTCTGGACAGCAGAATGGACGACATGAGCGACGACGTGGACGTTAATGACGACCTGGATCCAAGAATTCAGGTACGAAATTCATTGTCAGCGTGTATGTTATGTTGTTGCCACTTCTCGCCTCATTCGCGGTGTTTGTTTACAGGTTTTGAATTCCTCACGATACGCCCCCAACTCCATAACGCCCTTTCATAAGCTGGTCATATATTAATCAGATTAAATTCTGATTCAAACCCACTTCTAAAACTGTCACATGTAAGTAAAACACTTATTGAATGATTGACATATTTATAAATATTGACGTTGATTTGTCACAATGCTTAACATGCAATACACACGTGGGGCCCACGATGACGTGGGGAGATTCAATGTAGAAGACCTCAATTCGAGCAAACATTCTTTCAATACCACTTCTGTTTCCTGCTGCATATATGTGGGTTTTTTGACTGTCGTGGTATAAGCAAGTATGTCACACATACAATCATTTAGCATTTCCTTTATGATCGCCCCAGGCAGTACATATATACACATTTGAAAGCAATTGAAACATCTGACAAGCAATAGAAATAATGATTATGGTAATACGTGGTTAACACTTGCGAAGGTGAACGGTATTGCATAAACAGAATACTTAGAAACATCTTGCTGGGACAATCTGTGTTTTTATCATGTTAAAGGAGCTAGCTGTCACTTAGGTCTCTTGCTGTGTAAACAGTGTCGTCCAGGGATGTCACCGTCGATGTGGAGGCAGGGTAGACGAGTGAGATATGTTATCATGGACAGATATTAACTGAGTATAGTAATGCGGTGTATGTTCTGTCCTGGGCTGTTGCCTTTCTCAGGTGTGCTTCGATCGATACTCCACAAAGGTGGTGTGAGCTTACAAAGGACGTACTTTAAGATCTACAGCTTGCCAGATGTGGCGAGTAGGAAGTGGGTGGGAGAAGGGGATGGGGGGTGGGGTGGTTCGAGGGGCTGTTTCGGGTGGTGGTGTGGAGTTTGAATTTGTTATGGGTTATATACTGTACATTACACATGACACGTGAAATAGGCTATCTGACATTGAGAGAGCTGTTCACAATGTCACAGGACAGATGGCCCCGTGTGTTCGACTGTCGTCCGTCCATACAACCTGGCTTTGATTCTAGTGTGGATTAAATGGGATAGCTATACGAACAGTACTCAACCAATACAATGTACCAATACAATTGTATAATCTCCCTCGCTTCAGACATTCACTGTGCAGAGTTCCTTCCCTTAGACGTACCAGTATACTATGATGATGGGAATTCACTCAGCAGCTGTTTAATTTTCAGCTACCTTTCTTGACGACATGAGGTGATTAAGGTCTGTCGGGGCGGAAGGGTAGCTCACAACGCTGAAGTTTGGGTTCCTAACTGTGATACTGACGAAATATTTCTACAGAACGGCGTAAAAACATACTCGAGTATTGCACTGTACTGAACATAAAATTCCTTAGATTGTGATTAAATAGGGGTATGTTTTTGTGGCGAAACTGAGCATACAATGTGAATAAATATCAAAAAAAATATTCATGTTCCTAAATTTATTTCGTTGAGTATATAACTCACAACACAAGCATTCTATGGCAACCAGAGCGTGGGAGATGTAAAACCATCGCACTTAAATATATGTTCAGAAGAATAGATTGTATGTAAGTGGTGGATGGTCTTTGTGACTAATGTTATGATCAAAGGGGTGCCTGCACGATGTTTGCCACGCATGGCTACGTCCTCAAAGGACATCCGTATTTGTACGAGAGGGAAACATCTCCTATATAATTTAATGTTACCGTAGACTTCGATATACATTTACGTCAATGTATGTACGTGTCGACATAAACTTGTGTGAAAATGTCATATTTACCATATTCATGTAGCGCAATAAAGGTTCAAGGGATCTGTTTGATCACCGTCACAATAAGATCCATGGTAGTTTTCTACATTGTATTTCCGAAGAAAGTTTAAGGGAACCGAAATGTTAAATACACAAAATGGGAATTGTATGGTCAAAATTGGCGGTGAATGTTTCCAGTTCTACTGAAGCAGCAATGTGTGAATTATGATTGAGGGTTTTTTATGGTTAAAGCATTCGCCCGGCAATCCGTTATCCCGAGTTCCCTTCTCTCGATAACGCAGGAGGTAAGAGCGCATCACCATGTCTTACCCCAAACGATTAAAATTGTGGTCGCTGACGAGCTTGCAGTCCATTCCAAGAACGAAGCTTCTAAACACGGATCGGGGTTGCTTAGCAACCTTATGGACATGATTATATCAGCAACCCATCCGATACCCGTCTTAATATGGTCGCAATGATGAACCCCTACAGTGCCATTCACCCAAAGAAACGCTTGTACAGCCATTACTTTCTCTCAGCCAGTAATGCCAAAGAGAAATATTACCTGTCTTCTCAAACAGATCAAATATGACTGATTGGTTATCGATTAACTGACCACTATTGAGACTTCACCTTAGATCACTTCTCACGTATATTGCCGTGATGGAATGCAGGCCAGAATACGGATTTTACTCAGCGGTCATGAGCATCTTACGTTCTGTGACAAGGCTTATATTAATACCCCCGAGGTCACACAGTCAGCGGACACGGGGCTGTAGATATGTCGCCTTGACTGGTATACAAGTGACCACAACCTGTCACCGACTCGCCTCAACCATACACAATATCTCTGTCAAGAATCAACATTGGAACTAGCATTGGACACGTGATTACCACGTGATGAAACACAACATGGCGGCAGCCTTGGCCTTGACGTAAACGTTGATTATGTTTTACTCGTACGAGTACATCTTTCAAATTAAAAAAAAGAGTTATTTTTTGTGCAAGATTTGATGTTTTTTAATTATAGTTATGGGATACAAAATTAAGAAAGAATAGAACGGGACACGAAATACACTGAAGCAATGTTAGGTCTAATCTCTACAACGTGGCAAAGAGAGACAACATTTATCCTACTTCATTATGGGGGCGGTGGGGTAGCTTAGTGGTTAAAGCGTTGGCTCGTCACGCCGAAGATCCGGTTTCGAATACCCACATTGGTACAATGTGTGAAGCCCATTTCTGATGTCCGTGATATTGCTGGAATATTGCTATACGCGGCGTAAAACCATACTCACTCACTCACCTACTTGGGTTAGGGGATGGGGAGTGGGATTCTTATCTTAGAATTTTAAAGGACTTAATGGCCGATCTATGAATTGAGGCGATTACACAATAATGCTAGTTAATTCAGTTAGAAGTATTGCGACCGTTAAGCATTAATTTACTTCGCGGATCAAAATATTTGAAATTCTTTCATAACAAATCTTTACTTGTATAACATTTCTATTATTTAGAATGACGCGATGTCGCGTGTTTGTGTCTGTGATCCACTTCAAACATAGACTATATGTAGCTTCTATATTTCGTAAAAAAAACAACATTAGATTATCTTCGACTACCAAGCAGTCAGTGATATCACCAAGAACGTGTTTGAAAAGAAGATTTCTGATTATGCCCGCCTTGCGCAATCAGTTGGGACTCTTCAGAGCGGTTTACTCACCTCGGATTTGTTTTAATATATGGAGACGGCGACTGGGTCCAGTCTACACCTCGACCAGGTTGCTGTTTGCAGGTGTGTGAACTGGACCGCGAAGGGACATCCATTGTCAACAGCTTGTCTCACAGTTCGCTCAAAACGTGACTCAGAATTTGAAAGGTTTGGGGAAGCACCTGTAGAGTTAGTCAACCGCGACCTACCGACTTTGATTGTTTGTGAACACAGTACTGGCGCATATGTATTCCTGTTGCTTTATTTACTTTTCTGTCCACAATCTGTGGCATATGTAGGTCGTACATGAATCTATGTAAATTACACGTCAAAAGGATTATGTATGTTTTATTTAAGGGTCATATATGTATGAATGTAGTATGAAAAAAGTATGTAATTCATTTAACACACTTTCTAGTATTAATAAGCAGTGGAATATTGGCATGTTTGGTTCTGTGTGATTACAAGTTGGTAACAAATCATATCAACAGCTTTTTAAATACGTACAATGGACAAATGCATGTAATTCCTCAAGAGCCATGCTATCATATACATTACCTTTCCTTGTAGTACAGTTCTAAACATGTTCTAAATTTAATTGGTGTGAACCATTGTTTCTTGGGAATCGGACCCGGGACTTCGACGTGACGAGCTAACGCTTTAACCACTAGGCTAACACACACACACACACACACACACACACACACACACACACACACA
>VKKT01010305.1:22946-33070 GCA_008038995.1 Haliotis laevigata | reverse complement strand
TTGAAAACATCATCACATATACACGTACATGAAGGTTAGTTTTAATGTTGACCCAGGGGAACCGGATCATAAATCCAAGGGCCTTAATTGAACCAACCAACTGGCTCATAAATCCAAGGGCCTGGATTGAACCAACCAAAAAGATCACAAATCCAAGGACCTGAATTGACCAAACCAACTGGCTCATTAATCTAAGGACCTGGACTGAACCAACCAACTGGTTCACAAATCCAAGGGCCTCATTTGAACCAACCAACCAGATCACAAATCCAAGGGCCTGGATTGAACCAGAAATCTAAAGGCCTGGTGTTTTTTAACCAACTTACCGGCTACTTTAGAATAACAATCTCCACATAAAAGCAAGTTATATCTCTTGCTATTGTTCTACCACAAATAAATCACGAGTTACTTCACAATAACAACACTACTTCTGATGCCATCTTGAAGAAGTGAAGTGGATCTAAGATGCAGAACTCCCTTCTACATGTTCACAAATATCCATATAATCATACTGAATATCCAGTACAAGAAGAAATCATATTTGCATGAGGACCCATGGGAAATATGTGTTTTCTTTTACACTCAATTTGAAAATAGGGTAGTAGGGTTTTTTCAACCTTTTTAGGTTGATTAAATGTATAATAACAGCTGATACTGTCAATCTTCCAATCATGAATGGCATGTTTTTTCATTTACATAATCTTAAGCGTGATCTCCGTCAGAAAAACAAAGAGTTTTTGTTAAAGAAAGAAGTCTACAGATGATCTCAGCACACAAGATTATGAATACTGTCTAGTATTAGTTTCTCCACTTTCACAAATGACTGGCTCTGGAAAACTTTCTTTATACACCACCAATTGTACATTGATAAATACATGCTATTTGTTATAGACCAGGTTCAACAGAGTCAACCAATCAGTTGTATATCATATTTGTCAGATAACTGAAAACAAGCATATTGTTTTGCCTTATAGTGAGTGAGTTTAGTTTTATGCAGCTTTCAGCAATATTCCTGCAACATCACGCCTGGGGACAACAGAAATGGATTTTGCCTTATAATGCACATTTGCAGGAAAACATATTTTAGTGAAAAGTTTGCAAACTTTACAATAACCTTCAATATGCTTTCAGTCAGGGCTCCACCTAACATGTATCAAGTTCCACTGACCAAGAGTAAATTATTCTAAAGTAGATAAACACACTCTTTTCAGGGACCTTTATCCTTGACACGCCTCCATACACTCTGTGGGTCAACTAGAAGATACACTTTATAAAAAAGATAAACTTGATATATTGAGTGAATGATTTTAGATATTACACCGCTTTTAGAAACATTCCAGCAATATCACGAGAGGGGACACCATAAATGGGCTTCACATATTGAACCCATGTGGGGAATCGAACCCAGGTCTTCAACATGACGAGCGGACACTTTAACCACTAGGCTACCCCATCGCCCCTAGTTGGTATGAAATATATACTTGACATGGAATATATACTTGATATAGTAGACATCCTTGATATAAAACATATGTTTGTCTGGATAGTCCTGAGGTGCCCAAGGGCCGCATGGTTTTGACATGCCTGTAACCATGCTCATTTAGTGATTTACACAGGGACTGCATTATGACAAAACAATACCACATATTCTTTTACAAGGTAAGGCTGCAATTAGGCATTCCACAGAACATGGTTTCTGCCACAATAACCAGATAAGCCTTTAGCAGGTTTAGGTTTTTATTATGCAAGTCATCATATACAATATGAAACTGTAAATTAATCTGTAGTTGTCTGTTCATTTACACATCCTAAATATACACGAAGAACTTAGTTAGGCACCCTCTGACATCTCAGGATTGAATGAACCCCAATCTTAACCCTTTGGAGCATATCAGGGACATGATTGTGCAACAAAGGATCCTCCCATACAGAACCTCTCCCAGTTGGAAGCTGCTTTACACGAGGAATAGCGTAGACTGCCCCTTCAGAGGATCAGGAGGCTGACAGGGGGTATGAGGAGGAGACTGGCTATCATACAGTCACATGGAGGTAACACTCAGCATTGACCTTGAATTGTGTAAGACATGCAAATGACATTTTGAATGTACACATTCACCAATAAATTCAACATTAAATATTCTACGGCAATATTTTTACAGACATGGTTTTGTATGAAAATCAGTGTATATTAAAAATGAGCAATTTTCATAATAAAATCAACATGGATAAGGGTCAGAAAAAACTCATGTTTTTCCATCTGGTCACCACGAGAAATTTTATGTACGTGTTGAAAACCTACCATAGCAAAAATACAGGGATGCTTAATTAAGTTTTTTGTGTATCTGAGGCTGTCCCTATTTTATCTCTGTATTTCCAATCTCCTGCTAGCCTGGAATTTTTATTCCAATGCAATAAAACATAATATCTCAATCCGGCCCGTACGCATAGTATTGTAATGACAGGCAGAGTATGGACAGTGCAAATAGTGAAAAGCATCACATTAAGGTTCAACAATGTGAAATTAGTTCTTCTTTGAGTGGCATTTTAGAAGTTGGGAAGTACAATATAGATTAAGTACATTATGCTTGACAACGGTACAAGAATCTGTATCGAAACGTCGCACTCACGAATAAAAAGAAGTTGTTATCCATAAAGTTCGTTCTATAGTGAAATTAGTTGCCAGAAGAAACCAGATTCTTCCTCAATGACGACAGATATGTTAATAACACGGCTCATTTTACATGAACAGATTTGCCTTCTGATGATGATAAAATTCTGATTTAATTTGAAATTCTCAATTAGAAAGTTATGTGGAAATTTATGCCCCAATGTGATAAAAAAACTCACACCATTGCACTTTCATACAAAAAAGCAGGACATCTATATCTTTTTTTCTGTTAAAGTTATTAAAAAGTACTTGTTAAGTTACAAGTCAACTTAGGGACTGATACCAAGTGCTCCAGCTATGAAATGTCAAAAGTTTAAAAAAACTTACACAATTAGACTTTAAAACATATTTTGTCTGGCTGACTGATTTCATGCCGCTGACACTGGAATAAAGAAACACATACAAAAATATGGATGGCCTAACCCATAGAAACTGTTCCCAATATGGCTAACGATGGCAAAGAATGAATGACTTCCATAAAAATTTCAGAGATGAATAGAATTATGACAAACTATGCTTTGTATAATTTTATGAAAGTTTGTGATAGCTCTATTCAAATATCTCCAGAACATAAATAAATACAAACAATTGCATCTAGAACGTCTACACTGGTAAAGCATAGATTACATGCAGATCATATGTCATTGGTTAAGACAAAAATGTTAAAGCAACTGGCACACCCATTCAAATAAATAACACCCAACAACCTTGGTATCAGTGAAGGACCTGGTATCCATGTTCACTATTCTGATCCGAATTAAAACCTGATGACACATTTCTTTTCATTTAAGTTTGTTATTGAGTGAACACCAAAAATATCACTGGAAAGTTGTATCAGAAGAAAATGCTCCTGCTAACCTAAAGTGGTCATTTTCTACCAGAACACAGAACATCTTTTGTGGTAGCACTCTTGAATAAGGAGCAGGCCTTGGTACCATAGCTCTCAGTATGTATTCCCGGGCTGTTGCTCGTGGGAAATCTGGGACAGTGCTAGCAGGTTTATGTGCATCTCTCTCCACTTCTTCGGTCGGCTCCTCATCCTCATCTAGCAACATGTAGGAAGCCTTCTGTGACTGGACAAACAGTTTGTGGATGATGGCTCCTACAGGACCACAAGGACCACCTCGAACTGTAACCTCAGGATGTTGATGAAGACAGGACACAAAGTGATGGAGTTCACTCTCGGCACCTCGTTGTTCTAGGAGGTCTTCAGAAAATTTGGATCTCAGGGACACTGTTCTTGCAATCAGGGTTTCTGCCATTTCAATGAGTCTGACCAAATGTTCATACTTCCTGACATCAGCCATAGGGTTTCGAGTCAGTTTGGCCCCCTTGGACACTATCTGGTCAACTAGAGTCTTCACAGCAGGCACATCGGCATCTTCATTATCAAGGACCTTTACTATAGCAGCATGTGTTAACATTGGCATTAAGTTAAACACAACAGTTGCAGGCTTCATGGAGCTAAGCCAATGGAGGACCTTTTCAGCTTCTCTAGTATCGTCAAATAACCGTCTTTGTCGTCTGGCAGGAACGGGTCTTGCACTCTGCCATACTTCCACCCACATGTTTCCAGGAATTTGCATTCTTTGACTAAGGCAGCCTTTTATTTCCTTCTTACCATCTTCAGTTTCGACTTCATCCTCAATGTAATCACGTGGGGAGTACCATCGAACAAAATCTTCTAGTGTGCAACCAGGATTAGCAGCTTTGAAAGACTCCATATCAGAGAGAAGACATGCACTCTGCATTCTTGCACGCAGCTGCGTGCTTTCTTGAGATGATCCAAGCTTTGAGAGGACATCAGCATGTTCTTCAAGCATGTCTTCTGTCATAGGTGATGGTTCTTGCGTGATGGGGACAAACATCTGCTCACTAGATCCCAGCAGTTTCATGTTCTTAAAAGGTGCAAGTCTACCGTCAGGTTTATGAGAAAAGCTGTCTTTAAAGGATGATTCACTGGCAACAGATGCCGACTCAATACTTTCCTCCAGCTTGGCTCTGTCTTCTGAGCTGTCCCTGTTCCTGCTATTCTTTCGGTCAACCTTTGTCTTCTCCTTTGGAACTGAAGCGCCATCTGCATCCTCTTCATCATCCTCATCACAGTCGTAGAATTCATCATCACTTACACTTCCTATACTGCCAACACGTTCGCTGTTTACCTGATCAACTTGTCCTTCAGCTTGGGAGGAGTCTTGTTTGTCTGACATTCGGCTGAAAGGATCACCAGGACTATCAGGGGAAACTCTATCAGAATTGTCGTATTCTGAACCATATCCGTAGCCCAGTGACTCTCTCTTCATCTTCCTCTCTATGCAGCAGTTAAGCATCTGAAGCTTCTGGTGCAGAAGGCAAGCTCCAAGATTGGGTTGACACTTTTCCACTCCTGATACAAAGTGATTATTCTCCCAACGAAATCTCATCTCTAAGACAAACTCTTGCCACAAGTGTGCAACAGCTCTTAAACCACCATAATTGTGGTTAACAATAGCAAAACACACAGCCAAGCGATGGGTTAAACTATCAAGAGGTGCGGTTTTCATCTGTTTCTTTAGCTCTGCCAAAACATCTGTATACCTTGCTGTTTTTTCTTTAACTTCTTCATCTCCATTTTCATCCTCCCCTTCACATTTCGGCCCCTTGGCATCAGGAAACAGAAATAATAATATTTGGTTTAGCATGTCTGAAGCAATTGGTGCTTCTTCTGGTTTTATTTTCAGTCTTGTTGTAGCAGTCGATACAACAGATCCAATGGAAGGCATGGCATATGGCATGTTGGGTTCAGTCAAACGTTGCAGTGCCTGGCTTAGGTCTGCATTGTCCCCCTCCTCAGGTACTAGGTTTCCAAGGAGTTCATCAGTTGTTTCTTTTCTCTCAGTGAGGGTAAGGAATTCTCTGATATAATCCCCAAGAAGACACAGTGGATCATCGACCATGTTGATTCGAACAGACCACTGAGGCGCTTGAAGGGGGTCAAGATCTGAATAAACATGGTTCTCCACAATCATATCCTCTGAGAGACTTGGCCAGGTGCAGGACAAATGTAGATCACTCACTGGATCCTCACATGCTCCAAATGGAAGGTTAGCAAAATCACTGCAGCCAACTTCATCTTCCATCAATGATGACAAGTCTGGAGGCGCCTGTGGCCAGGCTGTACATGACCAATCAGTTAAGATGTATGTGAACCTCACAGATACTGAGACTGGAGGCATAGAGATGTACACACACCCTAATTTAGATTTGAACACATCTATAAGACCAGCTAGATGGTCGTATTGGGAGGGAATCTTTTTCAGATGAACCATTTCAAACTCAACATTTGCTCCAGGAACGACACATGTTCCACAGTACAGTTTCCTCCAGTTGTGTGACTGCTGTACAAACACTGGCACACTGCAGGCTGTGTTGCTCATTGCAATGGAGGCAGAGCTGAGAAGGAGCTTGCTTCTACTTTCAGAGTCAATAATCTCATTGTTAGCTGCAGGAGATAAAGTCAGGAATTCCTGGAGTCCATACCATCTACACAGTGGGTGGGCACGAGAAGGAAAATCATTGTCAAGGTTCATTAAATCTGAATACACTGTTGGTGTTTTCTCATCAAAATCTTCAATGTCGTCCGTCTCCTGACCTCCGTCCTTCTCCTCAGAAGTTCTACCTTCAGTCGTCACAACGCAGGATTTCAGAAATTTATGAGTGATCTTGAAATTAAAATCAGCAAACTGTAATTCTTCAGATCGTTCATCCCAGGCTCCATTTGAATACTCGTCTTTTGGCGCTGGGGGTAGAGGCGGTCGATTGGCTAACTTCCATTCGTGGATGATTTCTTCAAAGCGAGCGATGAACCTCTCCCAATCTGACGCAGTTGTAAAGTCAGTAATTTCAAACACGTCTGCATCCTCATCCGCACCGATCGAATTCATTCTATTCATATCGCGCATATCTTCATTGGTGTCACACTCACTTCGCAGATTATATCCTGTCAAATGTTTCCATTTGATAACAAAACCAGAAAATGTTTTTAGTTTGGCATATGTTGACAAATCATCAAGGGGGAGTAACTCAAAGAAATTTGTCGTATATACGTTACGACTAATTCACACTCTCATTGGCAGGGGGAAACTGTAAAAGGAATGTTAAATAACTAACGGCATTTAAAGTTATGACTACTACAGGATATCTCATTACAAATAATATTATTGTTATTTAAATCACTGCTATTTATGCTATATCGTTTAACAAAATGAAGCGGCTGGTTGTATAATTTTAACACATATTATTATTGGTGTTTTTGTTGTGTGTACCTATCGATAACACCGAACTTTGATTGATGTACAGAAATTATTAGACGAGCAAATGTTTCATACGACTTATACGAAACGAGTGTGAAATTTTGTATTTTGTGATGATGTATTCCCAATCGCCATTTACCCATTTGAGAAATACGAACCACTATATTTGAGAGCACTGTTTTAAATAATGGACATGGAGATAAATATGAACTCCTCACAGTTAAAATGCATGAGAGATTCTGAGAAGAACAATCTACTTCAAATCCAGATTCTGTATGTAGCAATTAAGAAAAACAAAACAGCCACCCCCAGTTTTTTTCGTTTAGACAAGGCGGTTCTTTTATCATTAATCTGTCAAAACGAACAAATGTTTACATTTCAAGAGAATGAACTGGGGATATTTTAATTAATTTGTATAATATTTGGACAACGGATTCGTGGTTGAACTTATTCTGATTCATGAATTTTGTGTTTCACCAAAACCATCTCACTCCTTGTCAGACTTCGAGGATGATTCACAACATATGTAAGTAGCTGATGACGTCATCAAGTCACTGCTCGTATTTTCCGCCCAAGACGTTTGGGTCCGAACCTCTTTGAGCACAGATTGACCCGTTTCTCTGGTGTTACCTTCATTTGCGTCATTTGTCAGTTTAAACATTCTGCAGTTGCACAATGAATGTTTGCTAATAGTGAATTGTGTGCAGACTAGTATAACGTTTCTACTGCTGATGGCGACAGATTTCAACGAAGGGTTCTTCAAAAGAGGAGGTGCAAATTGCAATATTTTTTTTTGTGTGTGTGTGTGTCCAATATTTTATGAATCTCTTCTATAAGTTCCAAATAATATTCTTTTTGGGGTATATTCATAACTAACTTAGTTGAACTACTGCTAATTAATTTTCTTATCCTGGCACAACTGAAATACTGAAACGTCCAAACTATCAGCGGAGACTTGTAAGGTAGCATATTGTGTTACATTGTGTAATATGTTGTATTGCAAATATCATTTAGACATACTTATCTCCCTTACATTACGTATCGCTCAAGCAAAGAATAATGATGATAATCGTTCAAAGGCGATATACCGTTTGAACAGAACTAACAATCACTTAAGACAACCCAAACCTTTCAGTTATTGATCCTCTGGCCAGTGTCTGTTTCATATTTAGAGATTATGCAGATCGATGCCGTAAGCGATTTAAATGACATCACCGAAATGTTCTGCTTTTGCGCGAGCACCGGGGCAAGTTGTTTCCGCTTCCGTGTTTAGATTTGGGATACAGAGAAATCTGATCGTAGAAAAGAACAACTGTCTCCAAATGCTATCAGTATACGGGTCTTCGGGATTCTGTAAGTGAAAAACGAATGAACGGTTTTATTTGGTAACTAGAGGAATTCCGAGGTTTCGAAACAAGGTCAATGTCATAGGATATTTGTGTCACGTAACTGACAGAGCCTTGACACATGCTTCTTAAGGGTTGTAGTCAAAAGGGCCAAAATTGAAAAAGTCAAAATGCCAACAGAAAGTCAAAAGGGCCATACACTTAAATCATAAATGGCCAAATGAGCCTATTCTTTCTTTACCATTTCCCCACCCTGATTCGTACTTGTGAAGGTTTGATTGCTCACTATGTGTGAAATACATTTCTGGTATTCCGTGCGTGATATTGAATATTGCAAAAGGCAGTGTAAAACCATACCCACTCACTGAGTGACTGATGACAGTACCTGAGCATTGTTTCTCGTGTGTTTACACACATACCAACAGAATGGCTTGTGAAAACAGTGGCTTATTATTGCCTGTCTCATATAGAAGAAAAAATCCCCCAAAGTAGCATAAGATAAGAAACTTTCAGTGCAACAGCAAATACAAATATCATAATTAACACTAATGAATGTTTTAAGTATGATGGTAGGCACTCATTGGATGATGGCGGTCAGTATGCATAAACGCAGTCTAAGCAAGAGGACCAATAAACAGCTGTAGGTTTGATTTATCTATCATGATTTCGATGTTTGTTAAAAACAAACAAACTTTAGTTGGTTGACAATGATAACATATGTGGGTATCATATGCATATTTAATCCTATGGTCCCTGGTTTCTGCAACTCATCTGATCATTCCTTGATTGCTTGACCTCCGAGTGCATGTATAGTTTTATGTGTGTAAAGTATGGATAATGATTAGAAGGGACACATATGAAATATATATACTGAGGGCAAAAGATAAGGGCTCGCATGAAAGCACAAGTGTTCCTTTATTGTTTCCAAGTTTCTTCCAAAGTTGTGCGATACAAAGCTTGGGAAGAAACCTGGGGAAAAAATATAGGAACACTTGTGCTTTCATGCGATCCCTTATTTTTTTCCTTCAGTATATATTGTAGTCTCGCGGGACATGCAGTGTTCCAAATTCAAGAAAAATAAAGTTGCTGTTGTAGAAGTATTTTTTTAATCTTCCAGTTCACCATGCTGCCATGATACTATTACTTTACATACATATTATCTCTACGGACCCTTGACATTTGTGATGTGAGGTGAGGTGAAACTACACCATGGAGGCGGACCCTTTAAATTTGTGACCATGCTCACTAGGGTTATGCTAATTGTATAGATCATGACGTGACCATGCTCACTAGGGTTATGCTAATTGTATAGATCATGACGTGACCATGCTCACCAGGGTTATGCCAATTGTATAGATCATGACGTGACCATGCTCACTAGAGTTATGCTAATTGTATAGATCATTACAAGGCTGTGACATATAACATCACTGTGGAATTTGAAGCTATTCATGGATTGAATAATTTCCAGACATGACAAATTGAGTGAAACCACTGCTGTGTATTAGTGGTGGTCCAATTAATTGAAGTAATCGAAGATTAGTCGCAATGACAACATGACCAAGCAATCGATCATGTTTTCTCATAATTGAACACAAGCAATTTGGGAACATTAGTTTGCATTAACAATACTTATCACAAGGTTGGTTTTGTCCGTTACATTTCATAAGCACTACAAGCTAGTTCCAAGTCATGATTGAATTTATCTTAAAGACTCCAGAAAATTTATGTTCCTGTCATACTGGTCATGCTTTAAAGATGTGAAATTTGCAAATGCATTTTGTGCAATTTGCAAAAATCAGAAAGAACTAAATGTTT
>VKKT01010270.1:9996-20132 GCA_008038995.1 Haliotis laevigata | reverse complement strand
AGAATGGTTTAGTTTCACTGAGAAAATATCCAAAAACATGTAACACTATTTCGATTTGCGTAACGATCCATTGTTTACATAGGTTGTACGGCTCCACGTGCTGTCATCGAAGCTGATGAAGAGGAAACGATGCAGCCAGTTTGATATCTAAATATTTTCTGTCATAGACCTAACTGTCGCAGTTGTGGAAGAATATATATGTAACAATGTAAAATATTATGAAGAGAGATCCGAAAAGCTTTCGTGAGTCCAGTGTCTTCTTATTATGAATATGTGCGTTTGATTACAACAAGAGAAAAGTCCGGACATGTGATATGCAAATTAGCCTGTGGCAGTGATGTTATGTTAAGTCATCGCTGTGCCGGAGTGTGAGTTGTAAACCTCGCGAGGCGCTACTTCCGGTACTACGCTGGTTCCCGGCTCCCTTTGCGCGCGCAGACGGGCCCAGCTTACTTCTGGTACCAGATTTCCAGAGACAAGCGTATATTCAAGAACCAGTTCTGGTTCCAAATTGCTCGACCAACAAATATGACTGTCACAGTTGCTTGGCTGTCACAGTTGTTGCCAGTCGTAATAGTTGGCTAATTTTGGGATGGTTAGATCGGAAATTGGTAATCCTGCAAGGATTATCGGTTTCTTGTTGTCAGCTGACATTTATGAGACCATCCGAAAAGGTATGAAACGTTTTTTGTCGCCGGAAGTACTAAGGTCTCGTAAAGTGCCGTGACTTACTTACGGGTCCTATTTGTGTCAACGGCAAACTGTTTCAGATGCTGTTCCGCGGAACACTTGTTTCTTCTGTGTCCTTTTGTGTGACATTGTCCACACGTAACGGCCCTTTCTTTATGACGTTTGTATTTCTCAAGCAGCGTGATCTTCTTTTGTTTCGGAAGCACTTGCTTCCGTGCACTCCTAACATGATGACTCTTATTCTGGGTGCTAGTGGTTTCTAACCTAGCTTTGATGTACTCTGTATGTAATGTAATGTACTCTGATTAAATCTGATGAAAAGTTACTTACTGTTCTTTGTTTACAGACACTATAACTAACTCGTTCTCAGCACATATTGGCTGCAATATTGTGATGTAAAATTTTAACTCACTCACTAACATGATTACTAGCTCTAAAATGCTGCTTGGTAACGGTGTCATCTACCTTTCCAATCCTTTTCTAAATATATCTGATAAATCTTTCCCATCAGGTGTTGCGCATTGTAACTAGTCATTCCATGTACTGAACACTTGACGCTCTTTGCTGATTATAGAATAATTCGGCAGCTTCAAAGTGTTTGGGAAATGTTTCAGGTCTTTGTATGTCTCGCGGCTGGCGTTTAGTTCGAATTTTATTCCAGCACCTTTGAGCCGACTGTTCGAGTTTAGTTATGTGGTTTACCTTGTCTGTGGGTTTACCTCTAAACTTTGTCATAGCACAAATATTGTCCAACAGCTGAAGCTCAGCCACCAGTAAGTTGAACAGTTTATCATTAATCCTCAGGAAGAGATGCACAATATGTTTGACGACATTTCGAAGAGGTCTACTTGGAAATAAAGGCTTATTTGAAATTGAAAAGGCCTCGCTCTACTGCTTGATCTGTCAACAACCTCAGCCTGTTTGTCTTTCTGCCCTGGAATATTTACTGGTTTATACAGTTGTGTTGTGCTCACACTAAACTTATTCCTACGATAAAAACATATAATCACATCCCAAATATAGTTGAATTTAAATTCATTTCCTGCAAATATCATCGTTGGTTCTGCGGATTTTCTGTCCCTTCTCTCAGTGTTTTCAGTGCAATGTATTTCTCCTTGTGTGGATAATTGCAAGGGTGCAGTTCCCCTCTGCTGAACCACCCTCTTTGCATTAAAAACTGTAAACGTTACATTTACAACCTGTACGTGTTCCATTGGCATCAATCTTCACCTGAAGAGTTCTTTTGTCTTTACATTTCTCAGGATTCTCGTTTATCAAAACAACTTAGTTAAGTCTCTCAAGGAGGGGCACTGTTGCACGCCCATCCCGCCAGGAGTGTCCTTTATATTGAAATCCTCATTCAATCTGGAATATACTCGTCTAACTGAGTATGATCGAGGAAGTGACTTATACAACATTGTCGGTTCGTGAGATGCTTCATAGATAATAATGTTAAACATATAAAAAATATAAAGAAGCTTTAGTAAATTGCAATCCTATGTTTCATTATCACAATGGAACCTTATTACTTCTCTATTACCCTCCCTTTCTGTTATGACAGAAAACAGTTTAGTGTTATCTTCCTCTAGGAATGATACATCGTCCTTACATCGATCTAGTACTGCTCTCATTCGTTTACATTTTGTTGTGTTCGAACAATAAGCAAATGGTTTCTTTTAACGGGAATTACTTGTGGGATATGATATCTCTTGTAGTGTGCTTCGCGGGATCTTTACAATATTCCAGAATTCTGGACTCGGTAAATGATCTCAACCTTTCTTCATTGTCTTTATCCCTCTGTCTCACTTCAGCTCACTGGCATTTAACATGACGTTGATTTTGTTGTTCACACGTTTCTCCGTTGATACAATGTTAGATATTTCAAATCCGTCCACACACGCCTTGAACTGCTGCCCACCCTTCGTCTCACGTTAAGACCCTCTCCTGCTGAAAAGGTCTGAGCTGAGCCTTTCCTCGTCGCTGCTACAGATACAGAAGGATACTCCTAAAATACCCCCCAAATTAGTTATGTCGTATTTAACTGTTCCTGAACTTAATCCTTTGTCCCAGTACTATTCATGCATAACACTTGACGCTCTTTGCGGATTATAGAATAATTCGGCAGCCTCCAAGTGTTTGGTTAACTTCCAGGGGCTCCTTTCACGAAGCAACCTTTACTAAGGTTAACCTTAACTCCCATTCTTTAACATTGCACTAAGGTTACCTTAGTGACTTACGATCATGTTAGTGCTTTGTGAAAGGAAGCCAAGGTCCTAGTAAGTCTCTCTGCTGACGTTTAGTTCGAAGTTCATTACAGCACCTTTGAACGCCTTTCGAGTTTAGCTATTGGATGTACCTTGTTTGTGGGTAGATGACCTCTGGAAAGGTCTGAGCTAAGCCTTTCCTCGTCCCTTCTGAAGGTACAGAGGGATACTCCTGAAACATCCTCCAAATTAGTAATGTAGTATTATCTGTTCCTGAACTTAATCCTTTGTCCCAATACTATTCATATAGTATGGTCAGCGACGTTTGTTTGCAAATAAGGACCATTTTGATCACAGCCAACCATATATATACCACAATCTTCATAACAAAGTTATAAACATGAGGCGTTGGGGAGACTGTCTGTGAGAGCCAAACACGAAACCTGCTGGCCTTGTTCAAGATAGATTTCTCCAATGTTGTCTTTGTTTGTTGTTTAACGCCACACTCAGCAATCTTATAGCTATATGGTGGCGGTGTGTAAAGAATCGATTTAAACCATTGGGATACGATGACATGTGTCAACCAAGTTAGTAAGCTTGACCGCCCAATCCCGTTAGTCGCCTCTTACGACAAGCATGGGTTACTGAAGACCAATTCTGGGTGTACAGAATATGTATATGTAATGGCGTGGGAGGGGATGGGTAGTCCCCAAGTAATGCACGATTAACCCCAAAATATTGATTTTGTAACTGAAATGCCCAACTATATATATCGATTTGTAATACATCTTGAATACATGTATATGACAAAAAAATACCACTTCGCCCAGCAGTTATCGGAAAATTATGTGCACCGATATGTTTAACACCCTGACTAACATCTAGAAGTTTACATATCATACCCAATATTAACCCCCGACTCTCATATGGGGCGTGGGGTAGCCTTGTGGTTAAAGCGTTCACTCGTGTTGCTGAAGACCCGGGTTTCATTCCCCACAGGGGTACAATATGTGAAGCCCATTTATGGTGTCCCCCGTGCAATATTGCTAGAATATTGCTAAAAGCGGCACAAAACCATACTCACTCCATCACTTACCCATATCGGGCCATACTACCGTAAAGTAACCTGTTTATTACATGACATAACACCAAATTGTATGTTTTTACAAGACACCGTCACCGAAAAGTTTCCCGTCCCCTCTATTGATGAAAGACCCTAAGACACTTCATGCTAAACTATCCCCAATACAATGTCAGTACGCTGCCTAAGATTAAGGTTGATTAGTTATATGTCAATATGTTGTTTCACAAGTCGAAGCTCGAAACTATTTATAATTTACCTAACAATGTCGGAAAACGCACGTAAAATCTCCATTGTATGGCCACAAAATCTCCAAGAAAACACTCAAAAGGCAACATAACAGCCTGGTTCCCGCGTTCGAAGCGTAGCGCAGCAGACCCCGGGAACTAGGCTGCGAGACGAGTCTCCTTGTAGGTCACGGAAAGAGGCGAGTAGTTACGAATGCAAACGCCACACACCCTACTTATCTCCCTTTGCTTAAGACGCCGATGACCCAGAAATCCACTTGGACCCAACCGGAGTGAATCAGCATCATGAACGGATTTCTGTGTAGTTTCAACTTGCATCACAGACTTATTTACGTTGCAGGTGGCGTGACAGCAGTGGCGGTATCCGTTGTCATCGTCAAGAAACTATGGCCTAAGTATGACTGCTTGTGGAGGCGGATTAACAGCAGCTCGATCGATGCGCATACGAGTTCATTTGTTGTTCATTATGAATGTTTAGTCATGCGGGGTAAATATGTCGTTAACTTAGGGTGGGTGTGGGGACGCTGTCTCAATGCTACTATCTATATGTGCCCGTTGTAAAATACGGGGTGAGAAGCGAGTTCATTTACCTGTGTAGTCCTACTTAGCGATCGGTGAAGTGACGAAGCGCCCATAAAATACCCTGTATGACGGCTGCACCTTATTTGAGTTGGAACTAAACTGAAGGCGTGTGAGAGGGCAGGGTTTGGGGAATATATGAGTGAGTGAGTTTAGTTTTGCGCCGCTTTTAGCGTTATTTTCGCGTGACAAGCGAACGCCCGAACCACTAAGCTACCCCACCGACCCCGAGGGTATATGTGGAAGGACACTAATATAACAATCTGGAGGACAGGGTAATATACAATACTACAGTATTAAAGGAAGGTTATGAAGTGTGATGTAAAACTCGAGGAGCATCACACTACACATAACAAGCATTAGGGGAGGGTAACTATTTTCATTACGTCACTGCAACAAGAATTTGAGCGGACGCTTTAACCCACCGCCCTAGCTCTTGATGAGAAGGGTCACTGCTATGGCGGATCATTTCTTTCAGGGAGACCTTGTCCTATAATCACCAGTATTAGCTGTTTCTAGGTTATCTTTAAATGGCTATTGGTTTGTACAGTGTGTGAAACACATTTCTGGTGTCCCCCGCTGTGATATTGCGAGAATATTGCTAAAAGTGGCTTAAAACTCACTCACTCATTCACTTCCCTGTAACATGTGACTGGGCCGTACTTGGACTGGGTCAACCGTGGCCCTAGTACATTGTTCAGGTAGAATATTCCAACTTAACTGAACGGCCAAATGTCCATATTGTACAATGGATATTGTGTTTCAGAAAAAAGAAGATCTACCCCCGGGACACGGTCATTCTTCATCAGATAGGGAGGGGACCCTATGCCCCAAGTTTATCTCCATTTGTCGTCAAACTTGAGACTTATATCAGGATAGCAAAAATACCTCACCAGGTAAGCATTTTCAATATGACCGCTGGAGACTGCGCATGCTTGAGTGAGTAAATGAAAAGACAAAACTAGTTCCACTGTTGGTTCGCGCAACAACCATAACGATTTAAATTTTAGCGAATTTTAGTTCTTGGGATGTTTGTTTAGGGTGCTCTTTTTTCAGCTGTGGTTTAACGCCGCATTGATCAATATTCCAGCAGTATGACGGCGGTCAGTAAATAGTCGAGTCTGGACCAGACAATCCAGTGATCACTTTCTGAAAGGAGGGATCATACACATTTTTTAACAAAACATCAACTACTAGAATATCAACCGTATGCCGTGAACAACATTCTAAAACTCCAACAGAAAGTATTTCAATCGATCAGCTTTCGTAATACACGTTGTTGTTGGTCAAAACCCCTAACATAACATAAAACAATGTTTGTACGCTTCGGTTCGGAACGGCAGAAAACACTTTATTATTTGATAAGTGTCTGATCGATAAATGAGATTATTTAAAGAGTAAGGTTTGACAACAGTCAACGTCATGTGACGTTTATATATGATGCGGGGCGGTGGGGTAGCCTAAAGGTTAAAGTGTTCGCTCGTCACGCTGAAGACCCGGGTTCGATTCCCCACATGGGTACAATGTGTGAAGCCCACTTCAGGTGTCCCCCGCCGCTATATTGCTAGCATATTGCTAAAAGGGGCCTAAAACCACACTCACTCACACAAATATGATGCTGAACATTGAAACCAGGCGGGAATTCTGTTCATCGGATAGGCAAAAGAACATTTGTATTTCAGATTGCTCATGGAATGACTCCGTCTCCAAAAGGCAAATGGCCTTGGATCCAATACAACGAGGAGGTGGTGGCGGACTCCGAGCTCTGCGTTGACTTCCTGAACAAGAAGTTTGGCGTAGATTTGAACAGTCGCCTAACGCCTTATGACAGATCCGTGGCCTTGTCGGTGGGCATCATGATGGAGGACCATGCCAGCTGGTGAGTGGTCCGAGGCTCTATGTTGGTGGATACTGATACAACAGTACATGCTGTTTGTTTGTTTAACTCCGAACCCAAACAATCCAGTAATCAGCAGCAGGCGCATCTACGCCATTGGGATTTCATGATATGTGTAAACAAAGACAACGGCCTGACCATCCGATTCCGATCCTACGATAAGCATGGGTTACTGAAGACCAATTCTATCACGGATCTTCACGGGTACGAAACGGAGCCATTCTGAAGATTGTGTCCAGTGCATATTCATCTGAATATTATGCATGTATGATGCTATGAATAATCAAAGGTGATAATATTTTCATTTCATGTTATTATCATTATGATCATTTTCAGGTGTCACGCCATGTTTCGATATCTGTTTGACCCTGAGGCGACTTTAATTTGCAAGGCGTTCAAAATTGGTAAAGTGATGCTGTGGTACTACCAGAGAGGAATCCGCAAGCTCCTTTACACTATAGGAATGGGGCGGCACACCAAAGAGGAGGTCACTTTCTTCCTGAAGCGTGATCTGCAGGCTGTATCAGACATCTTAGGTTCGTATTATCTTTCGGCTTTGTATTTTTCCATTTTGATAAACCTTATGTTTTTTCCGATCTCAGAACAATTTTATTATTTCATCATGTTGAAGATATGTCATTGACAAATCATTTAATTTTATCAGTCATGGGAGGTAGTTCATTAAGACATGCGGCATGCAGGATGTTATATTGTATTTGCAGCTATTTTTCGGTACAGTTTGAGTTAATGTAGATAAATGTGGTTTGTGTGGTTCCAGCATTAGTGTTTCTAAACTCTGCTTACCAACTCGATGGCCAGTTTTAAACATCCCTGCTCTGATAGGGGCGGTGGGGTAAAGCCTAGTGGTTAAAGCGTTCTCTCGTCACGCCGAAGACTGATCAGGTTCCATTCCCCACATGGGTGCAATGTGTGAAGCACCCATGTCCCCCTCCCCCGATAAGGCTGGAATCCAGAATCAAGCGATCACCCCAGCTCTGATAATTTGACACATTTTTCAAGTTTATCATAGTTTACTGCATTTCTGGACATCTTACAATGATTAGCGAATTCCTGTATTATGAGCCAGCCATTTGTTATTTTTGGGAAAACTTCTTTTATTTTCCTTGATGATGAAAAAAACAATGTGTTCTCGACCGTACTGGAAAACAACAAAGTAAAAAGTAAAGTAAAAACAGTCCCTTAGCCAATCGTAAGTAGGAGTGATTTCGTAGCCTTGAATATATTTTGTGGTGATATCCCAGATAGGCTCTTTAATATCTGATGATGGTAGGGACCCCAACTGGTTCGAGTCTGCTGCGTCTTTACGAAGTCAATGCCAAGGATGTGTTATGCTGGAAAACCTGCTTAGTCCGGACTGTATTATTCCGTAAACCTTGACAATGTGAACATATTGTGAATGTCTGTTAATTTAAACATCAACACTTCCCAGCAGCAGCTCGTTAATCCGGTAAGATATTAATCTGCACCTTTTCCCTAGGAAGTCTAATCGGAAATTAATGTTGCAGGAAAGAAGAAATATTTGATGGGCGACACACCGTGTGAGGCTGATTGTGCCGTGTTTGGCCAGCTGAGTCAGTTACACTGGCATGCGGTGGGAAACGAACTGGAGACCATACTTACAGGTAGTGCTTTAGATTACCATCCCACGAAACAAACTGGAGACTGTACTTACAGGTAGTGTTTTAGATTACCATACAACGAAACCAGCTGGAAACCACATCACAGGTAGTGCTTTAGATTACCATCCCACGGAACAAACTGGAGACTGTACTTAGGTAATGTTTTAGATTACCATACAACGAGTCCAACTGGAGACCATATATACTACTCACACTTTGCTAAGGATCACAAAAAGTCCCCAACTTTACTTAAAAATAGAATTATTATTTGAAATTGTATCCATTTTAAAACTGGATTGATAATAATATGGTATCCCCTCTTTAGGCAAACAGCCACTTTAATCTAACCTTATGCACTTGATACAAGTGTAACCATAAAAAATGGTTTTCATGGCACCAATCAACCATTTTGCAAATCCTGGAATGAGTCATTGACAAGTACACAACACCTGTCAATAGCAGGTATGGGATCCACAAGATGCAGTGACATACTGAAACCTAGGATATTTAAACCAAGTTAGACCCCACATCATAGTTTTCTGTTGAATCAACGATCTGATCCTTACTAAAGTGTGAATAGTTTATACTGACAGGTTGTGCTTTAGATTACTAACCAACGAAACCAACTGGACGCCATACTTCAGGTAGTGCTTTAGATTACCATCCAACGACCCAGACCGTTTGTCAAACTTTCAAGTTATTATAGAAATACCCCAAATATATGTAGATTCTTTGACTTACTATTCTGAAATAAAATGCACAGATCCATTTCTTTCAATTTTCCCCTCTCTCGTTTTCCTGAAAGAGATCACTTGTAACGCATGGTTATCTCCGGTACTGTTCTGTCATTGTTATTCCAATGCTTGTCGTAGGGGGAATTAATGTATCAGGTGGCAATGCACAGTGACTTGTTTGACTGCGTCTCCCGACGGTGGAATGGTGTTCATAATATTAATCACTGGAATGAATTGTCTCGACGACGACGGCATTCCCATCATGCAGCTGAAATACTGCTGGGCGTGGCTTAAACAGCAACCACACAACTAAAGACCTTTTAAAGCCCGCCCCCATATAGCTGGAATATTGCCGAGTGCGGTGTAAAGCTAAACTCACTCACTCACCTTATGTTTTAAGTACCACTAACAACTCATCAACTTACTTTTACTATGAAATAGAATTAAACATTTTCCAAGCCAGGCTTTCTGTACCACACAAATGACTTTCTTCATAATTCCAGACAAGTTCCCATCCCTGGCCGCCTACTGTGAACGGATGAAGGAGGCGTATTGGCCCGACTGGGAGGAGTGTACAACGAGAGGATTCACGACCGAAGCCACGAAATAATGGTTCAGTAAAACGTGTAGTGCTGGCTTTTACAGTTTAGTTGACCACATTCACTTTATAAGGAAATAACATATACTATTGTATAGCGTTCATTTTATGATCAATTGTGTATATTGCTGTATGTAAGGGTTGTGATTGGAGGCACGTGTGGTCCAGTAATCTGTGGCGTGCTTGTAAACAATGATCGTGGGTTCGATTCCCAGACCAACCTGATAATAGACCTCGATTTGCCCACACCTTGAACCTGCTGTTGGACTTCTCCAAAGTGATAAACGACTAAGACCTGCATCATATCAGTTTTCCCACCACATCAAGCTGGCGATCCAAGAGGGGAGTGTAACCGAAACACTGTTCAAAGCCGCCATACATTTTGTGATGAAGACCGACTGACTAACTGACTGACTGAGTTTTAGTTTTACGCCGCTTTTAGCAATATTCCAGCAACATCACGGC
>VKKT01010262.1:4431-18711 GCA_008038995.1 Haliotis laevigata | reverse complement strand
TTCGGATACATAGATGTATCATCAGAGAAAAATTATTAATTATTTTTCAAATTACATTTTGTTAAGTTTCTTTTTTGACTCAGTATATAAACGGTGATCGGAAAAAAAAGCCATAGGAAAAAAATCATGGAAAAAACGTCATGGTTAGTTTATGAATTTGTATCCTATGACTTATTTCCCTACCCAAAGCTATGACTTTTTTCCATAACTTTTCTTCCTATGACTTTTTTCCTACAACCATATAAACGGCATTGTTCCAACAGCTGGATACATAATTGATATAATTTGACAACAAAACAATAATACAGATACAAAATAATATATATATGATTGAGTAATGAATATGTTCGTTATGTGAAATACACAATGCCATTTTAGAAAGTGGTCAAATGTAAAATTTGTTATATTTGGGATTACACTTTCTTAGTAAAATACAGATTCTAGTACTTTTTGGGTTGAGTCTCATCTGGCATTGTGTATTTCAAAGTCTTCAACATCAGTTACAGGTTCTAACAGAAGGGGAGAGTGTGAAAATCATTTCTGATTTCATGTTGATTTTCTTTAAATTTCTGCATTTCATTATTTTGACAGGAGGCTTAGGTCGGCTGGTATCCAAACACATGGTTATCATGTGATGATCTGAAAGTTGCATATCAGTCACTGCAGTAGACTGAATGTGAGACACCGTCTGTGAGCTGAGGACCCGGTTGAGAATATGTTATGGGTCGGTTCACTGACATGCTGGACCAGTCCATAGGATCGCGAAAGAGACATAATCTTTGAAGTGTCTAGGTCAATCTGATTGTCGTAGTGATGGTTCAAGTCTCCCATAACGAGTGATCTCCCTTTGGCAACTATTATACATGGTCAAGAAGTGATGGGAATTCACCGATTCAGGTGCTAACTTATTTTTTTCTTGAGGGAGGGGGCGATAGATAACACAAACATGCGTTGCTGTCTGATCGTGAGTAACAGTACACTCAAAAGATTTAAAGTCCATAATCTGTGGCTGACTGAATTTCAATTTCAGATAGTCTCTGTGCACAACAGCGATTCCTCCGTTACGTGATGGGCGTGGCTAATGCTCAAACCTGTATCCACTCGGCGTCACATTTGCTATTTTTACTTCATCGCCGGATTGACGTAACCATGTCTCCGTCATGATGAGGATATCGATGTTCTTGTCCATTATGATATCAGGGATTCCCTCACATTTGTTTCGGGATGACCTTACTTCCAAAGACAGTTTCAAAGCAGACGGGGTTTTTTCTTGGTACAAGATGAATCAAGTTGTTTAGTGTTGATATTTGGGTGTAATATTTTCTTCAACTTTTAAAATGAGAAATTGTGTCAATGATCTGGCACTAAAAGGTAAACGGACTTTAATGGAAGTAATTACTAAACTCGGAACTAAAATTGGAACTATAGGCCCGAGTACGTTTTTTTTTTAAATATTTGACACGCAACTACAACCAATATTACTTTATGGGGCTGAAATAGGGGGAATGCATAAATTTGATCAAACAGAAAAGGTCCATTTGGTAGCCTGTAAAAGAATTTTAACTGTCACTCCACAAACTCCTCCCGCTCTTGTCTACGGTGAGTGTGGAACGTACCCTGTTTCTATATATGCATTGTTTAAAACCTTGAAATATTGGTTAAAATCAGTCGTATGAATGAAGACAGAATTCCTTTAAAAATTATGAAATGCAAATGTACTATGATGACTTGGGATATAATACATATTCTTCAAATATAAGAAATATCCTTTTTTCACATGGTTTTGGTTATGTCTGGATTCCTCAGACGGTCGGTGATAAAGTATCTTTTATAAATGAATTCAAATCAGTTGCAATCAATATATGCTCCCAGTCATTAACATTAAATAACAGCTCACGATATTGTATATAGAGAGAATTTAAAAATCATTTAGCTCCTGAAAAATATCGATATGTATTGTCCACAGAAAACATTGATTAAATGTAGATGTGGATTTCTAAGATTAAAGTATAATGAAGGCAGATGGCAAAATGTTAATGTAACGGAACGCAACTGTCCATTGCGCAATTTAGGAGTAGGAGATTAGTACCACTTTTTAATTGTTTGTAATGTCTATAAGGCTCTTATATAGATCAAAATATTTACAATCAGTACATTGCCAAAGACCTAATTATCATAGGTTGAAATTCCTATTTACTGCTAATAACGAAAGGCTTCTAAGAATATACGATGCATACGAACTAAGAGAATAAACACTTGCCATTTCATTAAGATATATATTTTTGTGTGATTTCTCTACGTACTGTACTATTATATCTATGTATTGTCAACTCAGACTTTGTTATTGTATACATGTGTAAATTTATGTGAAATTTGTATATATATGTTGTGTGCGGGCCTGTGGCCTTTTGACAATAAAAGTCTAGACTTGATTTGATGCCTCGATTCTGATTGGCTGGTGGTTGAAGTCGATGACCAATGATCCTCCCAGATCTCTTACCCCGTGAAGTAGGAAACCATCTTTGTCAGTTGTTTACTTGCAAGCCTCTCAATACTGATTGGCTGACAAAGGCTGTTGAAGAGTGGACATGTGTTAGGTCATATCGTTGTCCAATTTAAAAAAGAGTCGTTGTCTGCCGTACGACAATCTGGTCACCGCGGCCCTGGCTTGGGCACATCCAAGTGGAACAAAAGAAGCACAGATTGGTGTGGGTTGTGGACTCAATCAAGGTGATCAAAAAAGTGTATATCAAAACACACTTTTTGAACATAATTTTGGTCAGAATATCAGTCGAGCATGATGAAGAGTTCATATGTAAAAAATGTTGTCTGAAGACCATATCCAAGAGAAAATCAGGAAATTGTGGAAGCAATGCTGGGGTCCTGCTGCCTGCCAGGCGTCTACCCCGTATTATCGATAGGGTGTGATATAGTGTCCAGTTGGTAACAAGGCGTTATCTCTGCCCTTGTGAGCAGTAGGAAGTGATCTGTACACTAACGGGTGGTGGCGTGTGATGTAAATGACTTGCTGGGTACGATCAAATGATTAGTAGGCAGAAGGATGTAATCTGTATTTTAGTCGGCAATTACTCTAATTGATGAAAATGTTTGATGTTTACACTAACATGGTGTGATCTGTATAATCTTAATAACAGCTCCTAAATAATATTAATCTTTGATATCTGATGAATTTGAAGAAAATGTTATTACAGTTTATTACATGAATAAATGAATAATGTTCAGCTTACACTACTCTGTCTTAACAGGACCAACACTTGTTTTTGTTTTTTAAACATATTTCTGTTTCCCAGAAATAGCAGCCTAAATTGGCGAATACGCCTATTAAGGGTTATGTTAATGCCGCTCCAGTACACAGTATTTACATAAAGCTGGATACATAGTATAATTAAATGAAACACGCAACAACGAGAAAGTAAAATAATAATACTGAGGAAATTTACACTTATACACAATGTCATAAGTGTGATTGCATAATAAATACTTATGCGTAAGGAGTAGTATTGCCTGCAGCTGCAAATCAAAATATAAAAACTTGAGGTATATTTGGTATATATGTTGTTGTGGTATTCACAGGAAACGCTTACTTTCAGTAATAAACTGGTGTAGTGGGTTTAGGATTTTACTGTTAATATATAAAAATACATATTTGTTCCTTAGTTTTGATTATTTCGACATGAATAAAGGTCCAACCCTTGTCCAGTACATTCCCAATGTTTCAAGATTACCTCCACACCTGCTTCGCCTCACCTAACACTTTCAAATTACTGGACTTCTTCAAGTATTAGTTAACAAGCGTACTCTGAGGCAACAATCATGCAACTGACTGCCAACCGCAAGATGAGGTCGGGCAGTTAGATCAGAGTAACATGGTGATGACGGGGGGAAAGTGAAGTACTTAATTCGGACAGAACTTCGGCATATTTTGGGGTGGATATTGAATGAAAATTTAACAGATGCTTGGAGTAGTATGGTTCTGGAGGGAAAGTAAAGATAAGGTTCAGATCCGTACCATTAATAAAACGACCTGCCAGATTTGAAAAAGGGTCATTCAGACCCTGTACATATGTTAATGGTAACCAGTTGTTCTGGTGCATCTGTCGGGAAAAGCCACTGAAAAGTCTAAAATTACAGGCGAGGTTATTTATTCTTAGTCAAATCTGGTGATCCCCGTCCTCCTCTCCCATGTAGTCATCGTCAAAGGTGGCAATCGGAACATAGTATCTTATGCAGTTTGTACCAATTAAGAAGAGATCCGCAGGCGATCGTATCGCAGTTTGGCTCTTATGAAGACAAAGTGCAGGCGATGTCTGGTTTCTGGAGCAATGTAATGCACTTCTTTCTGGTATGGGGGATGTGACGCCTTGACGTTCTGACGTAACGTGTAACATGCCCCCTACTATCGAGTGTCCTGGTGGCGGCCTCAGTAATATCCCGATCTATTTCAGCATGCGGTGAGTGATTACAGACAACATCTGAATGTGGATCCTCGCCAGACAGAAAGTGCTAATAAATTGGAAAAATAAATTCATGGTCCGAACAGATTTCTTGCAAACCAATGGCCACTGGTGGCTTGATAAATGACGTAATGCTACTGAAAACCCTCGCAGCTATTATGTTTACACGTGGTTTCCCTTGTTGACTTTCGTAACTATCTGTTTACCTTTAAACCCGACAAACGTATGTAATTGCCGGAGATACTTCCCTGCGTGGCTCTGAAAACAAGCCATCGGCCATGCTTTGTTAACTCCTCTCGCCGCTAAATAGCTAATAATTATTTCATAGAATTGAAAGTTGGGTTGAGAGAAGTTGGTTGAAGTTTGCTCATTCTTATGATCGATGTATTCCTTATTACCTGTATTTATGTATTGATCAACATGTTTACTGTCTGTTTCAGTTTAATTGTTACACGTCATTATTTCAAGACGAGCGACGGAATTTATCAATTTGCTTTTATATGTCTGTGTTTTAAATTTACCCAGGCAAATTTATAACTTTTTTACGGGGTCTTTTTTACCGAACACCTTTTAAATGACAGTATTGCGATGACGCCACGAACGCGTGCGTGTGCGTTATTGACCCACCTGTAAGTACAGATGCAGGGACAATACATTTGAAAAAGGCATTTTAATCTTACAAATATGATGGTCGCTCAAAGCGATTATATTCGTTTCTTGCTTTTCAGCACACGGCCAGATGGCTGTTTCCTGTGACATATCACATGCACGTGCAGCTTTGTCCCGTGCGGCACGTGCAGCGAAATGTCAGGCTAATCACAAACGATACGCGTAGTGTTAATTTCAATTCAGGACAGCCTTGTCGTTCATCAGCCAACATTCATGATGTTGATGGGAACTTTGTGTTACCAAAACTTTCGAAAATAGCCGGATCTGACTGATGAAACCCATGTGCAACAAGGTAACCAAGTACAAGGTTGAATCTCACCCGTAAAAATGCCTTCTAAAAGTATTACCGAAAACAGTTTCTGAATAAATGCTCTTAGGACAGAGTGAGTGAGTATGGTTTTACGCCTGCCAGCAATATCACGGCAGGGGACACCAGAAATGGGCTTCACATATTGTACCCACGTGGGGAATCGAACCCGGGTGTTCAGCGTGACGAGTGGACACCTTAACCACTTATAGCCTACCCCACCGCCCCATCTCAGGATAGAAATGACATGCTATCCCATGTGTTACTGTTTAGTCTTATCATTAGCATATCGTTTTGTGACAAATCATTAGAGTTGTGCGATAACCGCCCGTGAGCATGGTGTTTTTGTGCTCTGTGGGAGACGGGTCAGTCAAGGGAAGCTATTTCTCACGCGGGGCTAGCAGAGCGATTATTTAATCAATAAAGACCAGATCATCTTGCAAAAAACTGTCGCTTGTGACACTTTAAACCTGTAACTGGCGTTATTTCTTCACGGAAATGTATTTAAAATAAAAATAGAAGTAATTAATTTTCATCGATCTAGAACCTTCTAGCTTAATTTATACCTATGCATCTGTACTACGTTTATGATAACTTTGGGCAACTCCAGACAAATCACACTGAATACACAGGTAGTTGTATCCCCCTGTTCACATTATGCAGCAGTACCAAAACACTGGTGGAAGACGTTTCGCCGTCGTCACTGTATCATTTAATATACTTTCGTATTCTTGTCCAATTTGGACAGTTCATCTCATACTTTTTTATGGCATTTCATTAATGCACAAGCCATCCATATATCTAATCAGTATGCATTGCAGGGTCTGACACAGGCTCCAGTTTCACTTGGGTCAAGATCTAAACTTAGATCTAAAGGGTTTTATTGTAATTGACTTTTGTTATAACATTCCCTGTTTCCGGGAAAGATTCTGATGCGAGGGTGCCAGTGTCAGGAACTGAGCATTTGAATTGAATATGTTTGATTACAGATGCGATACTAGTTGAAAAACGAACTTTTAAATAGATTGTTTTAGTCACAGGAAATACAGGTTTTTCTGCCATAAAACAAAACCATATCCACCATTTACACATATATTATGGCAAGATATTTAAAAGAATGAAGACGGAAACAGATACTGTTACTAATAAATACATTTGAAACCATCATAAAGAACTTAATTCTAATCAACCAGAGAGTGATGCATCATTCACTTCGTGTCAAAGTCATTAATGGAATTGCTACTACAACGAATAGTCTTTGTAAAATTATATCTTATTTTTAAGGTCCCTTTCAAAACGTATAAAACGTAACTGAGAGCCTTGCATCTCTGTATAAAATACTTCGCTATGATAAGGAAAAGATCAAATACAGAGCCAGTGGTAATGTTCTCTTTACATCCAAAAATAACCAGTTCACGTGATAAGATTAAGTTATATATATGAGTATATCCATTAGATATCCAGTCCATGAATTCATTCCACAAATTATCAACTTTGTCACATTCCTGTAAAAGGTGGAATAAGAGGTTGCATTAAACTTGGCGACATTCGGTGATGCCATGTACAGCAGACAAACCGTGCACCCTGATATGTAGTCAGTGAAGGACCTGACGCAATTTCTACTAAACAGGTTCTCAAGTTAACCAACATCTAGCTTATTAGCGAGATGACATAAATGTCAGCTTATTGCGGATTAGGGATTAACAGGACAATTAGTGTCTAGTAGTGATTAGCACTCACAATCGTTTATTGATTACTCAGTGGAGTAGTGAAGGCTTAGTCACCACGACGTCATACTCTTGCGACCATGGAATTGCATCCAGATAACAGGGTTTTTTTCAGATATGAAATGATGATAAGTTTACAGCGAAGGTACCGGGATCAAAACAATATGTCTGTTTGCTTTTACATATTCCACTCAGCGAGAATTCATGGACATGTAAGATGATGTGTGTCGTATTATCATACCGGTATTGAGGTATTACAGTGAAACCCCGAAAGTTTACCTGAGTCGACTTGCCTGTGCTTTAGGCCAGCGTTACTGTCGACACGGGAACCAAACCTGTGTCTCCCCAGAGCCGGACCTGTGTCAACATGTAGGTCGTCTCTTTTACAGTTACACGCTAGCTATGGACGGTATTGTCACCATAGTGGCATTGTTTGGTACAGAAGCAGGCTGAAACCCAATGTGAGGCCAGGTGTTGTTGGGGCGAGCTGGCGATTATAAACCCTTCTCAGATCCCCGACCCTCAGACACGATGCCCCCTAATTGCGCATGGGCCGTCGTCCGCGGCGCGTGCGCATACCGTCGGTCGTGTGCGCGGGCACGCGGCCACTACATTCTGGATTTCTTCATAGCATTTGTCTGAATTAGTTAAGGAGCGTTTTTCTCGGAGAGCAGAGTCCAAATTAACTCCCTACGAAGATTGTTAATGGGATAAGCCAGTCGCGCACGGACATTGCTGGTTAAAAGCGGGACAAATAAAAGTAAGAGGCGGGGACTAAGCGGGCATAGCTGCGCACGTGCGTAGTAGAGCCCCATCACGGTGACGTGACGGAGAGGGCTATTCCACATGAACAGGCAAATATTAGTTAACATAAAAGATATCTATCAATTATGCCTCCAGTTTGAAAATTAAGAACAATATTCATTGAAACGGGAGAGCAGTTATATTTTTTGTCGTCGTGAGCTCGTTCTTGCGCACGCGTCGTACGCACGACCGACGGTCGTTCTTGCATCTGTCGTCTAGAAGAGAGACAAAGATGGGGCTGAAGGACGGCCAGACTCTAAGGTACTGGTATTGTTAAACCTAGTGAACTGCTTCAGGCTCTTGAATGCAATATCGATACCTCGCTTATTCACAGACAAACGAGTCAACTATCTGGAAGAACCACATCGAGGTTCGAGTTCCTTTCCGATTTGACTTGTATATGTGTACTGTGTATACACATAAATGTCAAATCCTTTTACATGAATTCTATTGACAAAACTTAATTGTTACTCATTTCATAACCTTTTCGTTTCTGTAGAAGCAACTTAGAATATCTTATAATTATGTTAGACATAACGCTTAACGATATCAGTAGTTGTCGGTAAAATTCTTTAATATCAGCTCAAATCATTCTGGAGCAGTTCCAGTGTAAAGTACTATTATGTGCGAATGTAAAGCAGTTCTAGGTCAATCTAAACTGAAAGAACATGTTCTTTATTGTTTACTGGGGTTCCCAACAATATGTGTTAATTCTTGGTTCTAGGACCAGGTGCGCTGAGAGATGAGATTTGCTCAGGAGAAGTAATTGCTTTTCTGTTTCCTGAGCGGCGCACTAGCACGCTTTCGGCACACGGCCCTTGACAGATATATTCTTGTGCTATTTTCCAAAAGTACGGGGAACCCTCACCATCAAAGCCTTTCTTGGGGACGATGCAGTACGACAAAGGTTTGACATGAAAACATTCATCAAATGAAAAATTCAGAATAAAATTTTCTCGGCAATTAACGCCGTGCCTCTAGCTTAAATTACAATATGATAAACTGTGCCGATTACACACGGCAGGTTGCATGTCGCGATCAGGTAATACTTGATGAGTACTGGTTGTCTTACTGAACATCTAGCTTCCCCTACTGGAAACACGAAACACGCTAGCTTTAGAAGAGACATTGTGCATATAGGATATTTGTGTACGAAGTTAAGATTCGCAAGCATAATGTGCACTAACTATTACTACGTTCCCTCTTATACCTGATATTGCGTTAACACCATCAGCATATCGACCACTTAAGTCTGGTTTACAGTCTGATCCTTATTAATGCTTATCATGGATACAAAAAAACGCAACTACTTTTTAAAATAACAAATTATGTTCTCTATACAAGTGTATGGAATAGAAATACCTCTTCATGATAGATAAGTGACGAGACATTGGAGATGAGCCCTCTCTTCAGTGAGATGTATTTCATTACACCTTTGAAATCCTCTGTTCTTTTCTTTGTTTTCATCCTTCAAAATAGGTATCCCCAAGAAATAATGCACAAACAATAATAAATGAATTTAGGTAATTGCATGATAAGTGCTTCATTTTAAAACGTTATGTTTATGTATTTAATGAAATTATCATAAATTTAAATTTACTAGTTCATATTTGGAAATTTTGCTTCCAAATGCAGCAAAATGTTCCCGGTTTAAGGACTCTTATCATATTTGATATTTTGATACTGTTATGAGAGGGGTTTGAGAAAAGATATTTTTTTGTATCAAACGTCATTCCCAAAACGTTGCAACTTTGACAACTTTATAATTCTAGCATGGTCAGGCTCACTGACTTGGTTGACACATGTCCTCGTATATCCCAGTCCCGTAGATCCATGCTTATGATGTCAGTCAGTTGATTGTGTGGTCCATATTTACAGGCCGCTGTCATATAGTTGGAAAGGTGATGAGTGTGGCGTTTAACAACTAACAAATAAAACAAAATTAAGTATTATTCAAAGTTTTCTAGAGCCCAT
Organism: Haliotis laevigata; assembly: GCA_008038995.1. Classification (NCBI taxonomy): domain Eukaryota; kingdom Metazoa; phylum Mollusca; class Gastropoda; order Lepetellida; family Haliotidae; genus Haliotis; species Haliotis laevigata. The sequence continues at coordinate 8,755 of VKKT01010262.1, read as the reverse complement.
CTATGTACTGAAAGATATTTAACCGCGGTAAATATAAGTTAATCATTATCGCAATTTTGATGTTATTATGATCTAATGTTTTATAACAAAAATATTTCACGTTGCTGAATGGTGCTCGGCATTAATGGGTACAACAATGACTGGTCGGCTCGGAGTCAGTATAATGTGTCTGAGTGGGATATTCATCTTTAACTGCGGCATGGTATCTCAGTGAGCTAGCACTATTGTATACCACGGGACACGTTAATAAACTTTTACTTCTTCTTCTTCTTCTTCTACTACTACCACTACTACTACTACTACTACTACCAGCGTAAGTCTGGGCTTGTACAAGCAGCCACACATACGCACGCATGCACGTCGTCATATGAGCGAAATATTCTTCGGTACGACGTTGAATCCCATTTCACCTCGCCTCATGTTGCTGAGAACTAATTGTGCAGATGGAGTAATAATACTGAAGACGAATACCACGCCCTTCTTATCGGCTCACATTACGATCTAAGGAACCACTTCATCCCATCCTACTATGCGTCCTGTTCGTCCATTTCCAAATCCTGTATGGTGTATGGTGATATCAGCAGAGTGTGACGAGTTCCGACAGTGTGGCTAGCTATGTGTTTCTGTCTGCAGTACATACTGTCAAACCGTATACACACATGTACGGCTCACCCATTATCATTATTTTATTTCTGCTACTTTTCTTTGACCTAAGTTCGGAAATAAACAAACAGACCCTCTTTCCCTATCTACGACTCTCTGCTCCACATAAGTACCTCTACTCCTTGTGCGACTTTCAACATCCTTGAACGCTTCACTCAACTTCATGTACCATTCTTTGCTCCATTAACACTCTTTCTTCGTGTGCGAATCTCTACCCCACCTGCGACTCTCCATGCCTTGTCCGACTATCTGTCCCATGTACGACACTCAATACCCTGTAACGGTCTCTACCCCACCTGCGACTTTCCATGCCTTGTCCGACTATCTGTCCCATGTACGACACTCAATACCCTGTAACRGTCTCTACCCCACCTGCGACTCTCCATGCCTTGTCCGACTATCTGTCCTATGTACGACACTAAATAGCCTGTAACGGTGTCTACTCCACTCTACAAATCTTCCTTTTCCGACAACAATGGCTTCTCCATTTTTCAGCTATCTTAACTAGATACCCTACATATAGATAAGCAAAAGTATTTCAAGATAAAAACCGCAGAAACCATACATTTATGTCACCAAATCATACAAAAGAGTTTATTACCGGTAACTATGCTAAATACTTAGGCTGAAGTTTCTACCTCCTATTTATAAACTGCATGCCGTCCCCTGCAACAATATAACAACTTTTCTGTACATCTGTCGGAGCACAAGCATGACACACATAATGTCAACATTGTGTAGGTTTGTGGTGTGACCTATTGTCATCGCTAAAGCTTTAGATAGTCAAGATGAACCACAGCCACATTCTGTTCTGATGAATCATTCTGTTGGTCTCTTCCCACGCTCAAGGGATGACGTCTTCTTTTGTTACAGCCTCAACTGTAGCAATGCAGTCAAAGTAAGCCATTCTGGGAGTACCCAAGCTCGTTATGTATCTCTTCATGACGAGGAGCTCCCACATTAAATGCATCTAGTCACAGCGAACTTACTTTCAGACTTGTTGGGGCCTATAAATGACGTATCACTAAGAACATTGATATCTGGGTGTATGGGCGCTTTAGCCCCATCATATATTTGTCTTGCATCGCCATTATCCTCTCGCTGTGATAATCTTGCATATTGGCGTCAAATTAGACTACAATAACCACTTCTTTGATTGGCATTCTAGAAGTCGGGTAGATGAAGGATATACAACTTCTTTATTCTGTATAGACGACGTTTCGACATAGATTCTACTGTCCAAACATCTCATGGATATATATCACCCAAAATTACTTCTCATGTATCACTTGCTTTACAACGACATTAGAATCTATGTCGAAACGTCGCCTATACAGAATAAAGAAGTTGTATATCCATAAAAAATAGTCCTCATCCTACCCTAACCACTGTCCGAACCATTGCCCCATACCGATATCTCTATGTGCAGAAGCAACACGACCAGTGTTCGAACCATTGCCCCATACCGATATCTCTATGTGCAGAAGCAACACGACCAGTGTTCGAACCATTGTCCCATACCGATATCTCTATGTGCAGAAGCAATACGACCAGTGTTCGAACCATTGTCCCATACCGATATCTCTATATGCAGAAGCAACACAAAAAGTGTGTTAGAAACGCTATAGCTAAAATAGATTCAGTCCTCCATTCATTCAATACCCACATAGAATGGATAAATACCATTTGTGTTGTTCAAATCCATCCACAGTCGGAAGAAGTCAAAGGGCGAAAAAGTCACGTCCCCCTGCATGCATCGACCACACTTTAATAAACTTAACTTCATCAAGTCGCTGCTACACAAGACATTATTATTATTATGTTTTACAGATTAAACGCGAAAATGCAGCAGAGAGGGTTCGGGTGATCCTGGCACAGTCAGGCTGGTAAGGCTCATCATCAGCTCAGGGCCCTCGCCCCCGCTACACGCAGCCCAGAAAGCGAATGGGACATCTCCCAGGAAACACTGCCTAGTTGAACCCACCAAGAATTTTCCGGAGTTTATATGGGTATTTATACAACGCTATAGTCCATCCCATCCACATGCATGCTCAAAGCGCTTTGTTTTCCCTCGATCACTGGATGCCAATCTGAACGGCACATCGTATTTTCAATCTCAACTCCCTGGGGATCATACAACTCATGCAGCCACTAGCTGCACCAAATTAATGTGGCTTTCCCATCCTTACGAGGTACCCATTCACAGCGGAATGGACTGTGGACTGGGACACCTAGTCACAGTACTTTGTCCAAGTTTTGCTGTACCAGCAACTAGGTGTTTGCACGGATTCATGTGGCCACCATCTGATCATTTACCAACGGATGGGTTCTTTTAAATGCACAGGGTTGTGTACTGTACACTAGGGGTTGTGACAACACTGAAAGAGTCTACACACAAAGTTGACTCCAAGGTTTTCACACCCGGTCACAGGTGGGCTCGATCCCGTCACCTTAAACTCGCTTGGATCACTAGCCTGGTGCTTTAGACAGCTCGCCCACCACACCCCAAGACATACATATATTTCAGTAGCAATAATGTGCCGCAAATAATTGTCCTGATAGTTAAACAGTCTTCACAAGCGGTCGAACATAACACAGTTGAATGTTATAACGCCTAAATACTGCTTTCGTTTTCCACGCACGTATCAACCTTGAGAAATAATACATGCCATAGTCGCGTATCTTTGCAGTAGAAAAGCGCAGACATATTTTGTTCATACTATGCTGTATAAATGGTAACACAATAAAGAGGCTGAACAGCCAGCGTGATTACACACATTCCTATAGGCGATTGTGTTACTCCAGTCAGGGGTATACCAAGTTCATAGTCATATTGTCATGACACATATTGTTTGCTATACGTAGGGCGGAAACCAACAGCGGACGTGGTGTTTGGCATTTGGTGTGTAACATGCATTAACAGCAGACTGACTGCGCCAATAATAGTTTCACCAACACAGTTCCCTTTCAGAAACCGTACGTATAAGTAATATGAAATGTAATACATTTCATACGATACAACTGTCCAAGCTATGTATGATATGGTGATTTAAACGACATGGCAGTATGAAATACTCATGCCCAGGGCAGATGTTGAACATCACCATAAGAACATATTGTCACAGATCAGTTCCCTGGTTTAATATATTCATGCCAATAATGGTTGTCACTCCCTTCAATTTTATTAATAGGCAGGGGGTGACACCATTATTGGCATGAATATATTAACAAGGATTGAAATATTGTAAATATTATCAAACTGATAACATTTGCAATATTGATAATGTCTGCTTGTTTTAATTCAAAACATGTCGAAGTAAAATAGAAACATAGCTAAATGCATTGATCAACAAATACGACCTGTTTACGTACACCTAATTCAAAGGATTAGGTAGTAGTAGTTATTTAGTCTCTTCTTGTACATACAAATAATGTATACATAAATGTATAGAGCTGTGTATGCACACGCACATGCACACATGGAATCAGAGGTAAACACAGAGGCGCTCACACTGAGATACACGTGCACAGGTATTATCTATCTGCATTCGTTTTCACATTCGCCACTCATACTTACACATACAAATACATACACCCACAACCACAGTAATACTCACATGTACAAATGCATACACCCACAACAACAGTCTTACTCACATGT
>VKKT01010260.1:36014-46488 GCA_008038995.1 Haliotis laevigata | reverse complement strand
ATTTCAAGGTCCTTAGCCTTAGAACGAACTAAATGACCTTTAAATTCCAATATTTCCAAATCATGAAGTTTTTTTTAATCAGCCTTAATTTGATCAGAATAAAGCCCAGGACGTAGAGATTCAGCATGGCGTAAAGTTTTATATTTTGAAACTAATTCCTTACGAAGGGACGCTTGTTGAGATTTACAACTTGAGCAAACAATTTAACAAAGGACTGAATTTCTGACTTAAAAGCATACCAACAGCCTAAAGTCATGGAGTTTAAAGGAGGAATTTGATTAAAACAAAATAAATAGGGCTTTAAACGATTTATCTAATAAAGAATTGTTAAATTTAAAATAGCCATGACCGAAACTTATACCAGCAAAATCCTTCAGCTTAAAAGACACATAATCATGGTCAGGAAAACTACAAGGAGAGATATCAACAGACTCAAGAGGAAATATAGAAGCGGTCCAGACGAGATCCGACGCCGGCGGCATTGCGCCAAGAAACCGCCACAGAACCAGGAAACTTAGAACGATAGACATCAAAAATAGAAGTTAGAGACCCATTGCTTAATTATATTGGATCCAGCTTGTGTTACTAGTCTACCCCCAACTTTATCTAATTTTATATCAACAACACAATTAAAATCCCCACCCAAAATAACAATCTTACTGGTAACTAAATGCTTGGCGATAGATCTAAAAAACTCAACCCTGTCTGCTTTATTGTTTGGTGCATACACATTTATAAAGCTAATACTGAAGCCATCAATAAGCAAATCAACTGCTAAGGAACGCCCCTCTATATCAAAATGAAAATATTCTACAACAAAGTTAATATTATTTGAAACAATAAACCCAACCCCACGACTAAAATTATTTCCAAAGCTCCAAAACGCCTTCCCCTAAAATTTAGACTCAAAAGATTTATCAATTTGTAAATTATGAACATGGGTCCCCTGAAGAAATAAAAAATCAATGCTATTATTATTAAAAGAATTGGCTAAAATATTCACTTTAACAGAATTATCTAAAGGACCATTGCAATTTATAGATACAAAGTTGTACATGTTGTTTTAGTTAGGTAAAGGATGTGCACGTAAAATGTATGACCATTAGATAAAACTATTATATATGCATATATATATATATATAGAAGGTAGGATGACAATGTATAATCACAACACACAAGCAATACATATATAATAAGTATATCATACAACATATGAACCAGAAGATATACATGTGACACTAACAAAGATAAATCATACCGAAGTTCAAAAAATAAACTAACAAAAGCATTTATTATAACAAATTTATGAATATAAAACTTACCAAAAGAAAAGCCCTTCAGCAATATATCTATGAAAAATAAAATAATACACTTAATTGAATAATTAGTTTACACCAGACCATTTTCACTTTTAATATGCAATTTAGATTGACCCAAATGTAATACAACCCAACAGACGTATATGACTAAATTACCCATGATGCAACAGCCTGATCGGTCAACGTTCTGATCACGCCTCTGTTCTGATAGCTTCTCGGGCAATCCGGTCTGGTATGCCCCAGGTGATAACATCTAAGGCACACAGGCAGACGACCCAGGGCAGTGACCAGCATACTCATTCTATCCCCAAGCCTCACTATATATTGAATATCCTCTGACTTACACTGATCAACTTGTAACTGCACAGTACGGACACCCGTCTGAACAGGGGAACCCCCAACAATAACCGTCTCAGGGTTAATAGTGAGCACTTTCCCAAACTGGCCAAAGTTAGTTCCCAGGAACTGGTTAGTCACAACTCCATGAATCCAATGGACTCTAAGATCAAGCACCTCCTTGTCATATGGGGAAAAGTCTATTTGAATGTCTTTATAGAATACCGAACCCACAGATAAAGAAGGCGGACTCTCTTCTCATTCTTAAACGTCACAAACCAGATACCACTGGCTTCAGTCTTCCAAATAGAAAGTAATTCACGCCCCTGAATTAGGTTCTTTGTGGCATGTTGTAAAATGTCAAAAATGTTATCCCGAACGAAATTGCGCACAGAAGACTTTATACGAACCGTAGCCGAGCAGCGCTTCTTATCCAAGAACCTTGGCGGGACGGCTGGCGCAACGACTGCAGCTTGGTATGCCATAGTACTGGGGGGAGACCCGAAGGTCACAAGGCAACTTAAAAGCCACCGATGCCCACCCGTTGACCTGTGAACTCAAATCAACAATGTAAGTAAAACAGTACAAGGCAATACAAGAGCATGAACAAAATCAATTCTCACAAAAAAATCGCTTCTATAAGTCGCAAACAAATCAGGTTGATTGCAAGCCAAAAGGCCGAGAAGTGATGCCAGTCGTTGGCTTGCGCCAGGCAAATACCTGTAAACCCACAGCATCCCATTAAGGAGATGGATATTTACATCAGGCCCTTGAAAAAAAGTCACCACCAATATTACACGCACAAATATTACACCAATATTACACATGAGGTAAACGTCCTGCAGCTACCACCATGAGCCGCTGGTTGGGGTGGATGGGTGCATTTCTAGAGTTTGGAAGTGATTAAATGCTCCATCCAGGGAAGCATAAGCGCGAAACAGGAGGCGATGGCGCAAAATTAAATGAAATAAGAGGGGACGAAATGTGAAAAAGAGGGCCGAGTTGAGGGTTCTCTTTTTTTATTTGAAATATGAGTGGTGGGCCATTCCCGGAGGTACTGCAATACCGGGTCAACCCCATCCTCGATAATCTCCAGGGTATACGTTACGATCACTCTCCACTCTCGGCCCGATGATTTTATTACATATGTACCTGGCTTTTCATCCAATCAGGTGTCTACGCTGGTAAGTTGAGCGGACCAATCACAACGCACTTTCGCTTATTAAATTACCTAACCGTTTACACTTGGCAACCCAATTGATGTATAGGGTACTCTGAAAGATGTGAAAGGAGTTCTTTTATATATTTGTGAAAGTTTCAGATCTGTCAATTTGTCTGTATTATTTCTCCAAAAATCTGAGTGGTACTGCAAACAAACCTTCGCGACTGCGACGGCTGTCTTTGTTGACAACCTCGGATGTAACGGCGGCTTAGATGATTGGCTACTTTGAGAATGCGGAGCCAGAAAAGGGAGGTAATATGATTATCGGGCCAAGCCGTGGATGCATCCAGGGTATTGTGGAGAGCGATCGTAACGTATACCATGGAGATTATCGAGGATGGGTCCACCCGTGATAAGGGCGGAGCAAGCTCCGTGGCACCTCAGCCCATTATAAAAATCAGTTTAATATCGATGTCTCCATTAGGAGACGTATCAGATATTAAGCTGATAAGAACAGATACTTTTTCTTTTTTATAAAATTTATTCCCGACAAATAATTTGGTACAGGCGAGTACAGCGCTGTCACTGCATGGCCGCCTAAAAGTATCACAGAGTTTGGTCCCACAGTACTAACATGTATTCAAACTAAAAGAGGAAGAATAGGCAACGAAAGCCAAACAGCCATAATACCAAAATGTACAAGAAACCGAGAAGAAAACAGTAACAGAACTAACACAACCGCCGGATGCCTCACCCCGGCTAGAAATACTAACTCATGAGGCAGAGAGGACATGGGGACTAAGAAGGAGGACATAGAAACTAATAATGGACATTGACACCAATGGCATTTAGACTAAATGCAGTCATGAATCAAACATGAAAAACTCAGCGATGTTCAGTGTCAACTGAACAAAACAAAGAAGTGGACAGCCAGTATTCGGAAAAAAATGAAAATGAAAACCGAAGAAAGACGACCCTGATACGTGTCCTAAGAGACGATAAGAAACGCACCATGATATCGTTTCCATTTAACTTTTTGTGCTCAAATTTATTCAAATTTCGAACCAGCCAAATGGAATACTTCACCAAAGTTAAAAGATACAAACACACAGCTTTCCGACATGAATTTGGTATTTTCGGCACTAAAGTGAACCGAATACATTCATTACCTTTTTGCAATTGACCAAAAGAGAGATGATGTAACCAGTTGAAAACGATATCCCACAATACAGTAACACACGGGCAATAGACAAATAGATGATCAGAAGTTTCTATTGCCATACGACAAAGAGGACAGTTTGGAGTAACAGCCATGCCCTGGGCATAATGAAGATACCCTAAAGGGAGAGAACCCTATGTGAGACGATAATTTACAGATTTTGGAAATGGATGCTTCAAAACGTTTGATTGCCAAAAAGCATTGTTGGTAGAAAGGGGGCATCGTCTCAGAATGAGGAAACAAAAGAGAAGCAAAGTAAGAACGATAGTGACGTAAGGACATTCCTAACTAATATATAGCAAAGTATGTCCACGTAGCTGAAGAATGACACAACAAATTTTGAATATGCGGTAAATACAAAGTTTGTAATTTGGATTGGATATGAACCACACCCAAACCCCCATCCAAAACCGGCTTATAACAAACAGAACGCCGAATAGGTTCAGCAGTGGATTGCCAAATGTACCGAAAAGTCTCCCTCTGAACGAGTTCGACATAATGTTTAGAATACGTTATGCCCACACCCCGGTACCACAACTTAGATAAGGCCATAAGATTGCACACAAGAGTTTTACCAAAAATAGACATGGCACGCCCTTTATTTAGATTTAGTACTGACCGGAATTTGGATAGTATAGGATGAAGTTGATCGTCCGCATTAACATTCTTGCCTGTCATGATTCCGACGATTTTAGACTGCTCAATCCAAGAGATACCAAAAGGGTGATCAGACCGGCTACTCCACTTACCAACAAAAATGCCATGAGATTTTGCAAGATTTAATTTAGAGCCACACGCTTTGCCAAAATAAGAATAAGTTTTCAAAAGGTGATCAATAGAAGCGTCTGAAGTGCAAAAACACAGGCCATCACCAGCAAAGACAGATATTTTTGCTGAGTCATCTGTACCAGGTAATTTGACACTGTGAATTTCAGGATGATTTCGAATATAATGTAAAATAGGCTCTAGTGCTAAAACATACAGGGACGGAGATAACCCACAACCCTGCCGGACAGACCTCGTGACAGGAAATGGCTGCGAAATGTGCTGATTAATTATAAGCGCACTAGAGATATTCTGTATAAAGAATTTTGACCCATTTTTGGAAATTAGGACCAAAGCCAAAATCGTCCAACGCTTTAAACAAAAATTGATGAGAAACCCGATCAAAGGCCTTCTCTTGATCTAAACTAATGAAAGGACAAGGTAGACCTTTTTGATCTACATAATCCAGCACATTACGGGTAAGATTGCAATTATCATGAATCGACCTGCCTGGAACAGAACAAGTTTGATCCAAACGAAAAGGAAACATAGAATCGGTCCAGACGAGACCCAACACCTGCCGTATTGCGCCAAGTCATCGTCTGAGAACCAGGAAATAGACATCAAATAAGGAAAAGTCAGAGACCCAGTTCCTGATAATATTAGCCCCTGGTTGATTGAAATCACTGCCACCTAATTTATCTAAGTTAACATTTAACACACAATTAAAATCACCACCTAAAATAAGAATCTTTTTAGTGACAAAAAAAATGTCAGTGGTTTGAAAGAAAGCAACTCTATCTGCAGGAATGTTAGGGGCATAAACATTGAGGAAGTGTACACTATGACCATTAAAACATAGATCCACAACTAAAAATCTCCCCTCGACATCAAAATAATAATATTGAACCTGAAAATGAATTTTTAAGGAGACAATAAATCCCACCCCACGACTAAAATTAGTACCAAAGCTCCAAAATGCCTTTCCCTGAAACAAACATTAAGGGGGATCATGAGCATCCACATTCGTATTTCTATGCTTAGTGGAGGAAGATCTGTCCACAGAAACACACGCAGCTTCCGCCACCCCTTGGGGAATAGTGGATGTTGTCTTCTGCATTTTCCTGGTACGATGCCGTGATATGTGAGGTACCTGAAAGTCAGAGGTCATGTTAGAATCATCATCGCTGGATAAGTGCAGCGGAGATATGGAAGAGGCATCAGCATAAGTTTGAGATGGAACAGACATATCACCAGGCACCATTTTCCCAGAATCATGATCAGGGTCAGCCATAGAGGTTGAAGGCACATCCAGCATAGCCTGGTCCCCTCCTGGCTAAATGGCGGGGGAGCAGACTCTGCATCAAGGTCCTCAGAGACACCCTCAGGGGGGTTAGCACTCTTATCCTGTCCAGGCGTAGGTGCCAATGACAGTTCCTCCAATATAGCAGTTCCCCTGGCTTTTCTGTTCTGGAAGCTGTCAGGACAGTCGGCCCTGTTGTGGCCTAACTTATAACAACGCAGACAAATTGGCATACGACCAGGAGCTGTCATCAACATCGATACCCTATCCCCTAGCCGGACGATATATGGGATCCGTTCCTTTCCATCCTGGTTCAGTTTGATCCTAGGAATCCTAACCCCTGTTTTTAGGGGAACACCATCAATTAAGATTGTTTCATTAGTCATGCGTAAAAGGTCACCATGCTTGCCAAATAAATTCCTCAGGAACTGGTCCTTTACAACACAATGGACCCAATGGATCCTAAGATCAATAATCTCGACCTCATATTCAGTGAAATGTAACGTAAGGTTGTTATGTCGTAGCGTGCCAGTTTGTAGTAACAAGCGAGCCCGATTGTCTCTACAGATAGTAACATACCAGACACCAAGTTTTCGGTTTTCCAGACTGAGTCCATTTCACAAGTCTTTAATTTAAAACAAGACTGAACCTTACCAGGTCTTCACGATCTATACGTCTCGATCCGAACAGTCTGCCTGGAAGCAGCCGCCTCATAAAATCCACTAGCAATGGGCGGTGCGATGACTGCACCCAGAAACGCCATGGTGAAAAACTGTATGGGGGGAGACCTGAAGGTCACACAAATGCTATGCAAATGTGGCCCACCCGTCGACCTAAGGAAGGAAGAGTTACATGAAAATACACAATATGCAATCAATACAAACAATAAGCAACGCACTCTTAAGGAGTGACAAATTGACCACTTCCAATAATCAATAGCAGAGACTTTTTTTTTCTTTTTGAAAAAATTAATGAGCTGATTTAATACAATTGCAGACAGTGCAAATAGCTTACCACACCTGAATTTAAAAAAGTTATCACAAAGATTTAGGTGTCGCAGCATCTTACGTAAAACAGTCTAAAGAAGAAGAAAGTTACACAGCTTCAACATCTGTAAACATCTGTACTTGAGACGGTAAACTTGTCAAACTCTTGCTGGCCAGGCGGTAAATTAGCCCACGACTTCTTCAGAATGTCCACAAACTGTCTCACAAGAAAAACCACACGACTCATCTGCTGAGAAGACAATCTATCCTTGAACAGTCTGAACTCCACTGGCTGTGCCAAGAACACAATAAGTCCTTTCTCATATCCTCACTGTCACTGCCACTTGACGCAAGTTCCTCAGTCACTTCCTTCTTTGGTTCTGGAATATCGGACACTTGGCTCTCAGATGGCCCGCTGAATGACATCTCAAGCAGATAGGAAGTCTACCTGGTGCTGTAACCAACATGGACTGTTTCTCACCAAATCTCACAATATGAGGAATCGCTGACTTCTGTGAATCCGTAAGTTCCATTTTCACAAAGCGAACACCAGTATAAACGTTGACTCCATCAATGTCCACGAACTCCCTGAATGCATCAACCACACGGCCATAGTGACTGAAGTAATCCTTTAGGAATTCACTGGTAACTGTAGCATGAAGCCAATGTATCCTCAAAGAAACCATGAACTTCCCATACTCGTAAAAGTAGAACTTGTCTTGTCCATGAATAACACACTTGAGATTGATGAACTTGCTTGCCAAATCCTGAGACTTCAATGTAAGGTACACTTGTCCAGCATGCTCTGTCCTCCAAATAGCAACACAGTCTGCTAAAGAAAGGTCTGGCACTGCACTTATCAAAAGTCTGGCAAAGTCCGGCACATTAGTGAATCTGGCTGTTGAGTAAACTCTGACGGTCCTTGATTCCACTTCTCTGTCCACATAACGCTCATGAATGGGTCCAGCATCCACTGCAGAGGTGTAGGAAGATGAGGGGAGACTACTTTAGGTCGCACAGTCAAAGACTGGTGCCCACTCGTAGACCTGTTGCAAAAAATGAAACGTCAGTAAAAATGAGTCAAGACAAAGCAGAGAAGTAAATGGACCGCCAATATCATATAAGTGACACAAGACCTCCGACCAAGATACCAGTACTTTTTTTCTTTTTCATAAAATATTTATTACGAACAAACAAACTGAAAATACAATAAAGGACAGGTAAGCCACTACCCACAAATAAAAGACGTATCACAGTGGTGGAGTAGTGGCTATAACATAAGCAAATTATAAGAAGAGAGAAGAGATAACTACATATACATATTAAACATAACCCGACACAGAACACAGGCGATTTAACAACTACACATACATAACCATAAATAACGTTATACATTTACTTTTTCTCCAATTGAACGTGTATATCATTTATATGTTTATCGATCTATATTTGCACGTACACATAGAAACTGTACAAATATGCACGTAGTTACGTAGATATATAAACTGTACAAATATAAAACATCTATGTATATTAAATAAGCACATCAAACACTGGGGGTAGACTGGGGACAACACGGGACCTACACTATCATGTACATGGTATATAAGTTATTAATAATATCGATAAGTAAAAATATACTAGTATACAATATCAGAATATACAAAGCCACAGTATATACAATTGGATGATATATAATATGTACAAGTATAATACGACACAAATATAAATGACATGAAAATGGGTAATAACTTATATATGAAAAATTAACTGATTATTAGCATTGACATAACAGAAGAAAGGAGAAGACAACCAGTACTGAGCAAAACAAGAGGCAGATAGACGAAAGTAATCAACTCTAATGCGTGTTTTTAAAAGTGCTTGAAAACGCAAGACAATATCATTCCCATTTAGCCGTTTGTGCTCAAATTTATTCAGATTCCGAATAGTCCAAATAGAATACTTTGCCAAAGTTAAAATGTACACACAAACAGCAAATTTCTTGGAATTGGGATTCTTCGGCACCAATCCAAACTTGATAACTTCATGAGATTTTTCAGTTGACCAGAAGAAAGATAAGATAACCATGGGAAAATAATATTCCACAACACACAGGAACAGGGACAGGTAATGAACAGATGATCAGAAGTTTCAATTCCTGATCGACAAAGAACACAGTCCGGAGAGACAGACATACCACGGGTATGAAGAATATACCCTAAAGAAAGAGGGTTATAGATGAGACGATAATTAACCGATTTGTGAAGACAATCCACAAAAGAATGATGTAAATTGCGCCAAACAATGCCAAAAGGAACTTGTCGATATAACCTTTCTATTTTATTTTCCGTGACTTTACTCAGGAAGCACTCGTAAAATTCCCGAGTAGTAAATTTTGTTATGACAACCAGCGGATCCGAAACAATAGATTCAAACAATTTTACAGCTTCAAAACAATGCTGATAGTATTTAGACTGCGTCTCAGAGTGAGGGATACGAAGGGACATAAATTCAAATACGTAAGGATAACCCTAACCAATACTTTGAAAAATATGTCCATTTTGCTGAACTACCATTGAGTAAGTTTTGAATATGTTTCATATAAAATGCCTGCAATTTAGACTTGAAGTGCGGAGCACCAAGACCCCCGTCCAAAATTGCCTTACATAAAACGGAGCGTCGAATAGGTTCAGCTGCGGACTGCCAAATAAACTGAAACATCTCTCTCTGAAAGAGATCGATATAATGTTTTGAAACTATAGTAACTGCTCCACGATACCATAGTTTTGCCCTCCTTGCCAACAATAATTCCAACAAGTTTTGACTGGTCAATCCATGAAATACCAAAAGGGTGGTCGGACCTTGACTTCCATTTCCCAAGGAATATTCCTTTTGTTTTGGACATATTGAATTTAGACCCAGATGCTCCGCCAAATTCTTTGTAAATAAATAAAAGATTTTCAATAGAAGCATCTGTTGTACAAAACCCCAGACCATCATCAGCATAGGCAGACATCTTAGCCGAGTCATCACCGCCTAAGAGTGGTTTATCTTCAATCAAGTGATTTTTAAGAATTTTGTGTAAAAGAGGCTCAAGTGACAAAACGTACAAGGATGGGGACAAACCGCACCCTTGCCTGACAGACCTCGTAACCGGAAATGGCCGAGAAATGTGCTGATTAACAATTACTGAACTGGAAATGTCAGTGTAAAGAATTTGAACCCATTTTTTGAAATTAGGACCAAAGCCAAAAGCGTCCAGAACTTTAAACAAATAATCATAAGAGACCCTATCGAAGGCCTTTTCCTGATCTAAACTGATAAAAGCACAAGGTAAATCTTTCTGATTCACATAATCAAGCACATTACGTATTAGATGACAAT